>JACDRP010000330.1:0-65518 GCA_013841185.1 Hycleus phaleratus | reverse complement strand
TCAAATACCGTTTAGAACATTGAAATCCGTTGAAAAATAAACAAATTATCTTCTTTTGCAATTGTTCTATTTTCCTGAACCACACCCTTAACAAATTTGGCTACTGAATTATTTTGAATTCAGATTTTGAAACATTTTCTCTACTGCACAACCCCATTTCTCTTTGTTTTTTGAGCAATATTATAACTAAAAAATCCACCCCTTAAATTTAAATGATTCTTTTATAGACATACACTTTATACAAATTAGAATAAATAATAATGGAGAGTACTAAACTCTAATCAATAGTTTCGTTGTTGTTCAGTTATAATAGGAATAAAAATCGAACAATTAAATGCATCGTTAATTACAAATTTTACAACAAGTAAGTGGAAATGAACCGATTAAACTCGGTAAAATTTGAAACAATTCTCTTTTTTTTTAATAATCACGAGATTATCAATAACGCAATAAGATTAATCATTTACGACTAACAATAAATAAAAGTCTACCCAAATAATCGTCAGGTTTTAGAACAGAATTGTTACTTTTTAGTCTCGCCTATCAACTAATTTTAGTTTCCTCAACTGTGAACTAATTCAATAAAATTCCATCATAACTACCGTTGCTGTTTATAACAATTAGTGTTTGATGTTGAGAACATATGTTGAATGTAACTTTGCCAAAACTTTGCACACTAATCGTCCAAAGAAGTGGCACTTATTATAAAATCAATTATTGATTTGTGGTACGTTTACAAATCCATTTACCATTTTCAATTTGTGAATATTTCATATAACCTGTTGAAAAATTCAAAATCAAACTGTTATGTGAGAAAAGAGAAATATAAAATATAAGTTGAATATTGTAGAAAATAGAACTCGATTTTAAATATTAACAATCTATATGTACAAAGAATTCGTAATAAGCTCTACAATATTTACTTTAAAAGACGAAATAGAATGGTAACACAAAAGACAGAATCAACATTCCCTGGGGAGATAACAAAGGGAAAAAAGACAATATAGAAGTAACAGAGTGTAAATGTTAAGTTGAAATTCGAATTTACATTTGAAACTTTCACACAAATACAATAGAGAAATAGATATAAAAATAAAATAAAATTGAAAATTTTTACAATAATATCTTTCAAACAAATCAAAGTTATGACAGGTACATTGGAGAATTGTTTTCTACATTATTTTTCATTTATAACGTTGACTAGTCCTCTTGAGAAATCCAACAATACAATATCAATTCAACCGAAGATCGAACAAAACGACGAACAGGAAACAAGGAGCGATAATTTAAAAAAAAATACACTTATAAAACAATAAACGTGCTTTGTTTTGTTAGTATAAAGAACACACTTAAAACTTGTTACTTCTATTGTATTAACACTCATTACAATTTAAATTAACAACTTAATTATAACGAACATTTCAAGCACACCTGTGTTACGATTGAAACAAGCAAAGATTATAAAAGTGTAATAATATAATAATTGTATCACTTTAACTATTAATAAATTTGGAATTTAAACGCGAAATTCGCACGATGATCGCCCCAAAATTGGTGGATGCGCCGGGTCAAATTCAATAATTTTTCCAGAAAATTTGCGATACAATTGTAGTAAATGTTGGGATATTAATAATGAATCTCTAGATACAAGTATCATGATTTAAACATCAGTTGAACAAAAGTAATTTATTTTAGTGGAACATTAATATGAATTAGTAAATATCTCAACACCTTAAATTAAATGAGTTTATGTTTAGTTCAACTTGTGTTTAACAGATGTTTTATCATTTATAATACCTGTTACTTGATAACTATAATTATCTTTGCGGTAGCCATAAATACTAGAAAGTTAGTTGTTCATTTAATTAATAAAACAATTGTTGAAACTTGATTAAAATCGATGATTTTCCGTTTATAACCGATAAATTTTAGGGAAAATATAGAGAAAACCAACTTAAATGGTATAGAAACAGTGGAAGATTTAAATCCTAGTAAAACAATGAGTGAAACTCTTCAACTGGAAGTAAACATAGCGAAAACGCCTAGTCCTTGTACATACGGCAATAAATTACGACTAACTGTTGGTCGTAAATAAAATTTAATAGGGTCAAATCTGGATAGGTCAACAATTTTTTTTAAAGGGACATTCATTCAATTTTTACAAACATATTTCAACGGTTGATTCCGAAAATTTGATGGACTCTTCGATTAATTTGTATAGAGGGTGAACAAAGGAGAAAATCACCCCTTTAAGCAGGATACAAACCGATTGTGTGATTTTTAATAAATTAATAAACTTTACATAATTACCTTTTCTATATTTCGAGAATATTAATGATGGATCTCCGTTACGAAATTCGGTAATTTCCTCTAAAAACGGCTCAAAATAACCATTCCCATCTCGATCTTTTTAAACGATCGTAAACTTTCATGTCATCTTAATAAGAACTAGTAAGAATTGGCGAGAGGGTGAGTAGACGCGAGATGTGAGTTTTAAGTGTAGTGCGACATAGAAAAAAAAACCCTTAGATTAAACCACCCGTCATCCAACTTCCTCCTACATGATTAATAATAAAGCTCTCTGTATACCCATAAATCATCAATAAAGTTGACAGTAGAAAAGCTGGTGATATCAAAGTTTGCCTCTATATACATGCATGTATTTATGTCTACTGATAACGGGTAATTGTGTGTTTTACGATAATGTAGGGTTAAATGTAATATTAGAGAATTTTCTAAATAATCGAGATGTTTTTAGGGGTGTTAAAAGTGAAATTCAGTTTGATATACAGAAATGTACAGGAAACGTGTAAAACGAAACTAATAAACATTTAGTTTAAGTTAAATATTATTGTGTAGATAGAGACAAAATTGTAATAAAGGAAACCGTGCTACCGTCATGAGATGTTTGTTATTATCACCGTTGTTGCCTTCCTTATTGTTGAATTTCACCCATATCGAGCACATTTTGCGCAATAGAATTCCAAACGTAAATTTCAAACTCAAAGGATACAACACCACCAATTTACTTCAGTTTCACGATAAAGATCAAAGTAAATACGAAAAGCCCGTGAATAGAGGAAACAATGAACATTTGATAAATAGGAAAGATTACATAATAGAATGTCTCCTATAGACTAGAGAAAAGACGACAACAAACAAAGATCTAATACGAAATAACCGGGAAATTTCCGCGACCTATAAAGATATTGCCTTATAAAAAGAATTATGTCAATACGAACGAAAAAATGTCGTTTAATACAAGAGAAATGTGTTACTGTACCATTGAGACGGTGGTAGAGTAAAAATACGAATCGTAAAGATAAAGATTTCAACGGAAAAAACGACACATATCCTGGGAAAAGTGAAATTTGTGTAAAACAGGAATAAAAAGCATAGAATTGACGTTTTAAAATGTCTCTAGTGTCTTCCGGGACATTACACGTTGGAAAGTTAGGCAGAGATTTCACAAAATTACCAATCCTAAGCTGATAAGACTTAATTCTAGTCTGATTTGTAGAATTAATAAATGTTCTATAATAATATTATGAAGATTTAGAAACAACGACCTTTAATTTGAAAGGAAATAGGGAGACAAAGGGCGGCTTTTTATCTTAAATTCTATTATATTGTCAACAAAAATTCCGGTTTTGGCTGATTTATTTAAAATGAAAATAAATTGTCTTATTTTCCTCAGAAATAGATAAAGAATGTTTAACACATTAATCGACTATAAAAAGGCGTTATTTTAAATAAATTACTCAAAATTTTTCCACAATAAATAGTAAAAATACCAATGAGAGTTTATTTTACTTTAATATTTAGAAATTTTATGTTTCATGAAATGATTTAATGCTCATTAGCAAAACAGGCATTACGTTCTCGAAATAAATTCAAATAAAACCACGTGGGAGTGAATATTCTTTGGGAAATTTATGTAAATCCTTTAGATCAGTCCAGGATTTTTCCAACAAAAAACTGGTGTACTTTAATGAAAAACAACGCAATTCAAGCTAAAGTACAAATAAAACAATAATTTGGCATTCTAATTATTTTTCCAATTATTTATAAATTTCAAAAACGATAACAGATATCGAAACGGCCGATATCCCATTCGATTTTAAATACAATTCTGCATCGGCGTTACTCCTTGGCTTTCCAAAAAATCAACTGGATTTTCCGAAAATTCCGAAAAACTACGTCGTTGTATCGAAAATACGGTTTTAGTAATACACATTTTTCGGTTATTAAAAATGAATAAAACTAAACGAAATTTATATGAATAGAAAGACGAAAATTATCTCTACAATTGGGGGTTATCGTTTTTTGAAATTATAAATCCATAACTGATAAGACACACAATAACAAGTCCACAAACTGATAAATTAAGAAGTGGTTTAGTAAAGAACCGTAAAAATAAGATCTTTATGCTTTTTTACAATGAACAATGCCCTGATTTCTGCAATTTTTTTGGTAAATTGAGTGGTAATTTTGGTGGATGCGCCATCTAAGTTCAGTTGCCGCTTTACAACATAAAATCATTTAGCGATAAAATTTCTCTAAAAACGAGCTTTATAACGCTTGATTTATACGTGAATATTCGAATTTTTCTGTACATTGCACTTTACTAATCTCGAAAAGGGTGCAATAATTGTAAAATAGTGCAAATTTGTAAGACTACAGATCGATAAGGCTGCCACAGTAGAATTTTACGATTGTGTTTAATTCGTCCGGTGCGATTTTACAATACAATTTATCACTCCGCCACTATTTTCTATTGTTAAATACTATCGCTAAATTCCTGTATGCGTTCATAGTTACATGTATGGGTACAAATCGAAAGTAATAATAAAAAAACAATGAATGTCGAAGTAAAAAATAAAACAGATAAAAAATTGAAATTGTAGTAGAGCATCGATTTCAATTCTGGTAGTTCTCTAGCTATTGAAACTGTATAACTAAAATCAACAGTAAATTCAATAAAAAAAGTTGCTCAATATTCCGAATATTATTCGAGTTGAATTTACATATTTGTTGAATAATACTGAGCACGTATATTGGACTCATTTCCATTTCTATATGTCTATCAAGTAGATTTTATATGAAGAAAACACATTGGAAACTTTACAATTTTCTAGACATCTTGTTAATTTAATTATTATTCTAATAATAAGACTCAAATAGAACTAGAACACGATATAGTTTCAATAGGATACGCCAAATAAATTGAGAAAACAAGGAAAATAGTTTTAAAATGAAGCTGACAATTCGAGTTTAATGAAACTTTCCAACAATAAGTTTTTCAATACTTCTCAAATCAACGCAAAGATCGATAATGTCGGCAAAAATAGAAAGAATCGCTTAACTAGATAACGATAAGATAATAACGACCGTAATTAATTTAAACTAGAAGTTTGCTTATAATTAAATCCAATTAATCTCGTTTATAAATGGGATCAACTTTTTCGTTATCCAATAATTTTATATTTCGCATATTTTTACTGAAATTATAATAGAAAATTATTCAAATAGAGAATTTTAAATAAATAAACGGCTCATAATAGAAACTTCATAACTGTAACAATTCTCTTTGTATTCCCTATAGATGAACAATAATTTACTCCAATGAAACAATAATTCTTCACTAACAGAATATTTGTTGAAGTATCATAAATGGTTAAAAAACACTCGTTGACTATTTAATTGAAGTTCTAATTGACACTTGCCCGATCCTATCCAATTATAATTAGAAATACTCGTTACAATCCAATTTCTAACAATAACGACAACAAATTCTTAAATTTAAGAATAAATCAATCTAATTTAAAAATTTCCAATATTTATCGTTGTTATTATAGAAATTGAAGATAATTAGAATAATTTGAAATTTTTATCGTAAACCTCGACTTTACAATTTTACAAGTTTTGTTGTAATTATTCTACAACCGGTAGGTTTATAATAAAACTTCATTTCCCTTAATATTACCCGAAAAAACGATCATAAATTTACGATAAAATAAAATAAAACTGTTCGATGTGCTGTTAAGAGATGAAAGACAATTTTAATTTAATTTAGTTGTGGAACAATGAACGAAGACGAGACGCTAATTAAATTAAATCAACAATTTCTATACCACTATAAAGATCAATGTATGTATTGTGGATGTTATAATTAACGTAAAATGTCTAAAATTATGTTCAATATTCTGCAATCGTGACGAAAACTGAATGATGGATTTTTCGAAACTTAATAGCTGTAGAACACGCAATTGTTAAGTATCGTATATGGAAATAATAGACAGTTTTACACTTTATTATTAGAAATTATTAACGTCTATTGTAGAAAGAAGCGAAGCACAAAGTTGTAAATAAATTCCATGAATTGGAACACAAATATCTCGAAAACATAAGAGATTTCAAATTTCATTCTAGATCTAGCTTTATAGTTTTTTCTTGAGGAATTTTATGTAGCTTTTCTATATTTTTTTAATTTTTCCAAATAATTTGGCCAATATTGTAATGATTCTCACAGTTGCACCGAAAATTGAAAGCGCTCTCTAAATTTACAAGACAAACCCGCTAGTTATACGGAAAATTGATAAAAATATGAAAATTTCAATTTAGATTTGCCACAATTTTAAAGCCGAACAATTGACCTAGTTGTAGAAAGCTGAGAATTTCCGAGGGCATCCTTTATGAAGATCTAGACCGAACCCTTAATAATTCTCTGTTAAACAATCTAGAAAACCACAATTAAACCTCTTATGAATTTGATAAGAACTGATAAAGAATAATTAAACACATCAAAAGAACCAGTATTTTAGCATGTTTATAATGACAAAACGTTCAATAATAAGCTTGAGGTCAATTGTAAAACAAAAAAACAATTAAAACTTACCAAGTTTGTGAACGAAAAATAAAAAGAAACTCACTTGACGAGATAATAAACACAATCCTCACCCCCAAACAGGATTTAATAGAATGACACTTACAGCACAAACACGACTAAAACTACAACAAACTTTATTAAAGTTGGACTTTCTTTTAGTGAAAATAAACCCGTAACTACTACGGAAAAATTGTCAATTTACACAAACTAAACAACATCGTAATAATTTTATACGATATTACTAGTCTAACATTATTAATCATTAATAAAGTTATCAAAGTAAGGTCAAACTATCTAGAGATTAATTAATATTCAACTAAATATGTTGAAATTTAATAAGAAACAACTCGTATCCTTCTAAATGTTTGTTTCTTTATACGTTTGGACGAAAATATAAACAAATACGAATAGTAGGTAGAGAAAACCGTATAAAGTAAATAAATTGTCACAGTATATTAACTTTTGCCTAGATCAAGTTATTGCCAAAGAATTCAACGTCATTTCAAGCCTATTTTCAGGGATTATATTAGCTGTTTCAGACACATTCAGCTTAATGTCACACTACACCAACCATATCTACAATATTTTAACGTTTAGTTAGTTTAATCCGACATATAATGTTGAAACTTGCATTGTTTTCACACTTTATGTTGTATATAGAAACATGGAATAACTTTGTTAAAAAAATTTGCCCTTTGGAAACTTTCCTATTTATTCCGGAAAGTTTCCTAACTTGTTTTAGATGCATTATTTGATTCTACTAGTGCTTTTAACACATACAAATGCGAAGAAACAAAGTTTTTGAGAGGAATTATGCAACATTACACTTTATTCGATTACAATGAATAATGAAAGTATGCGATTATTGCCAATTTCGATTTAAAAAAAATTGTAAGGATTTATGGGGAATCCTCTGGAGATTATTTGAGTAAAATTTGAACCATGTAGCTTATCAGAAACGATCATTTCTGACAATGTATAGCGATTTTCAAAAATGAGTTAGACACAAAAATTCAGAATGCGTCATTTGATGTGTTTATCCCGATTTCAATTACAACCTTTCTTAAAAGGAGCATTTTTCTAACTTCCTGATGAGCTACCGGGTTCAAATATTGGCAAAATAATCCGCAAGGATCTTCCTATCAATCCCTAAAATATTTTTCAAATCGCTTATCAAATAATAGGTGTTTCCATTAGAGCTAGAAACATTTAAGTGGAACACGCGTATTATATCTAAAACGGCAAAACTATGTAAAGTTTGGCCATAAAATATATAAAATTTAGGTTTTTGCCTTATTTGGTTGTTCATTGGTATCAATTCATTCCGTTCGGTTGAAATTTATTCACATGACTTGAGTAATTTGCATATTAACCGAGCAATAGCGAAAAAATTCTATCCCGGCGCATCCACCAAAATGCAACACTATTTTACGGTTGAATTCAATTAAATAGAAAACTATAAATTTGAAAATTTTCAAAAAATTACCAGAGCCTACTATTAATTTTAGCATTATTCATGCCCAATTTAGTAAGAGTCTGGTGTGTAGTTTTGTAGTTTTGGATTATTACATTGAAAATTTTGCAATTTTGCCAAACTCATTCATAACTATCGTTAATTAAACATCTTTCCCAAACTGTTATTATAATATCTTATCACCATCATTCATTAAAAATAAACTGATTTTATTAATGAATAGTAGTCAAATGTTATGTTTATTTATTGTTGTAGAACGGGTCCAATTAATGTTGATTATATTTTATATGCATTTCGATAATTTCGTTAATTTGCATAAATTGTACAATATTACAATATTTTAGTAAACAAATCACACTATTATTTAATGAATTAAATTACAACTGTATCGGCATAAATTTAAATAAAATTGATTAAAATTGTAGAGGAATTGTAATTTATTTGATACGATTCATTAAAATTTAACTATAACGATAAATAATCACTTTATATAAAATTATTAATTTTCAACATACAACAATTAATCGTATTGTCTAACTTTTTGGTAATTGGTAACAGTTTTGTTTACACAACCTTGTTTCTCTCCAATTACACACAAATTGTAAAGAGTGAGATAGATCTGTCTAAAGAGACTTTGATCTCTAGCATTGTCATGGTAACGAGTCGTTAAAAAATTATAGAATACGACTAAATGTCCAGTTTCCTTTATTACCGCAATTTACCGATGATTAATAATGAAATATTCAAATAACTAGTTGATTCGAATAATAATTGTATTGAATTAATTGATGTTATTATTGTAAGTAATGGATTTTATAATGGTTGAAACGTTGAAGCAAATATAGATGGGTGAATTCCAGACGAATCGATACTGTGACAATGCTGTTTGTCGACAGACAGGCAGTAAATGTGGTCTAACACCACGATGAGGCTTCATTCATTGTCACTATCGCTAAAAATTGAAATTTTTAGAGTTAAATTTTCATTGAATCACCGTCAATTAGAAATATTATAAAAGTGCCACAACAGAAACAGATTTTAATTAATAAGTACAACTTTCCGTCGATTTTCTAGAAAATTTCTGTAATATATAGAAAACGCTGTCAATTTGCTATATAATTGAAGAAAATATTTGGAAAACTGTGAATATTGGTTGAATTATAGAGGAAAATATAAAAAAATAATAAGAAAATATCCTCCAAGATTATTCTTTATGGTGCACGATTCAAGCGAAATTTTCCAAAACAAAAACGCCCTTTTATACAACTTGAAATGACCTTTCTAATTCTACTGTATTCATTGCAATATGTCATCAAATAAGGGAGATATCGTTTTCGGATCTACTATAGACCCTCAATTTTCTGAAAATCTAATAAACCTATTGCGAGATTTCGAAAGCTCTTTCAATTTTCTATATTCTACAAGACAAGCATTGAAAAATCGCTAATATTTGCTGAGTTATAGGAAAAAATATAACTTTTTGAAAAAATATTGTTCCAAGATTTTCTCGTGTAGCTCAAAGTTCAATTGGAATTTTCAAAAACAAAATATGCCTCAAATTGCTCCTTAAAATGTTGCTTCTAATGATGTTTGAGGCATTACCACACATCACCAAACAAGCGAGATATCGATTATTAACTACTGACACTGAATTGTACTTTAAACTTTCACATTTCAATAAATTCGTATAATTTCCGTTATATATCGCCGGAAACTGGAGCACAAACAGGTCTTTCAAATCTTGCGGAACTTCCGCAATTGCAGACCCAGAAACAGAGATCTGTATCGTTAATTTTGCTAAGTAGGGTAAACGGATTTCACTACAATTAAATGCACTATAGATTCAAATTAGGACTCTATTGATTTCTACTCATTTATCGTGATTTAATAAATTAATCAATGGTTAGTACTAAAATTACAAGTATGTATTAATTATAAATTAATAGTCGCAATTAATGGTAACGGAATTATTAGAATACAGTTGTAGAAATGCTCGATTATAAATTATTTATAATTTTAGAACGTTTTAGATTACAGCTGTTGTTTGAATTTCTGATAAGTTCAGTTTTAATAGTCGGTCTTGACAAGCTTTTTTATAAATAATGTAAATTTTAATTTTCTTTTTCAACCAACTTCAACCTAAACTTTTTGTATAATACACGAATTCGTTGTGTGTGTATTCAAAAAAAAAAAACATTGTAGCGACAACAAAAACGGGGTTAAATATAACAAAAAACAATTTGTAGAGTTACAAAAAAATCCGGATAGAGATCACGCAACTACCCTTTCATTGTGTCCAAAGTTATGCTTTTAGTAGCTAGATTGCCATCATCAAAAAACCAGAAAATTATAGATCATTCGATAGTAGCTAGACGCAATATTTTGTGGATTAGAAATAAAAATTTGTTAACTTTTAGCTAGAATTTTCGGCTGTAAATCTACAAAAATACGGTAGAACACCGTATTGATTTTTGCTTTTCTTGTTGGATGTTTTTTTATAAAAGTCAGGTGTTATCCGTGAAGGAGAAGGTAAAGAATGGAAACAGACGACGATGACGGCGACAGTGGTAGAGTAACGACGATGACGCCATTTGGGGCTGAATAAAAACCACCATCTGTTTGGTGAAACGTGCCATGAATTGGAACACAGGATCGAACAACCTGAACTGTTATATCTAGACTTGTTATCAAATTAAGGTGCACAAGACAATAATCGAGACAGAATACCGTTTCTATTTGCCTTTTATTACAGAAAAAACACACCTATTGTCTATTTTATTTAAAAATTTATCAATCGATTCAATTCACTAGAGCATAAAAGAAGCCCTAATCACCTATAGGTATTTAGTTTAAATAATCAATTAGTAGGCCGACTATAAGGGTTGTTAAAGTTGATTAAAATAATATCAAAGGTCGAATTCAAAATAACAGCTATTTGTAGATTAAAACCTACTATTTTGTTGGTGTTCTTCAAGTATTTTATTTCAATTAATCACTGTCAGATTCACGTAAATCTTTTAGAAACATTTTCCTTTCACAGATCTCGCACAGAACTACCACAAATCTATTCTCGTCTAATGTTAGTTGATAGAAAAATCGAATTCTACCTGAAGGGAAAGTTCCAATAAATGTCTAATTTGAAAAAAAAAACTACAACAGAGAGAGATAAAAATTTAAATGAACGTCTGGCTGTTTGCCCAAAGGCCAACACAATCATTACCATTCATTGTTTGATGGGAATTATCGTGGAAAAGTTTCAACGAGATTTGAAATCTCGTCGGAAATCTCACTGTTGCTACCGTCACCACAATAATGGTGAGATCCTCAGGGCATTCAAATTAAGTCCCCAAATCAAATTTTTGTCGACGATCTTTGAGTCATTCTTGGCAGTTTTACCAGTTTTACGTGTGTATTTGATGGGTGATAATCGCGACATTGTTCAAAATCTAGTCGTTTGGTCGACTTTTCGATGAGCTACAATGTCCAATTTTTGCTAAAATATTCTCCACGGATCGTTTTATAGATTCGCAATATTTTTCGAATAGAATTCATCTTTAAATAATATACTTTTAAATGGTTCTTATGGTATAAATACGAAATATATCAAGTAAAGCAACAGGAAAAAATAACATAATCTCATCCATAAATTGTACACGCTCCACTGCAAAATTTTAAAAAATCTATAAAGAAAACCAGCGTACGTCTTAGACAGCCCACAAAAAAAACAAACTGAAATATAGAGGGTTGATCTGTAAAATTTACAACCCCAGCCTCAGAAAAACAATTTTTATTTGAATCATAATTAGTGAAAATTTTATAAAATATTCTCAACTATTGCAATCAATTAAAATCATCCGGTATTCATTCTAATAAACGAAAAATAGCAATTCTGTAGTTGGAAATTCGCGTAAAACGAGATCAACTTTCAAATGCAGAAAGTTATTTAAATTGAAATATTGAAAAGGTCAGTAGAAATATTAAATCGACTGTGTACGCTTTCTTTTTAAGTTTTCCTTTAAAGAAATTCTAGAAATCTTTCGATAAACTATTTCAAACAGTTGCATAAATTCCAACCAGTACCGGACTAGGCCATTTTGGCCCCAATGGAGGCTCGGAAACTATTTCATCGATACATTTTCATTTTATCTCCAGAAACAAGCGAGTTGTCGGTCATTGATAAGCCCTCGAATTTTTGGCGATTTCCCGGAAAATTACCAAGAAGATTGGAAAATTTCTTGGAGATTTAAAAACCGCTTTCAATTTTCTATGAACTGTGTAAAATTTGTTCGTAAATTTTTAATATTGACTAAATTGTCGGCGAAAATAGAGAAAAATCTGCAAAAATTTAGAAAAATCAGGTTCGTAGATTTTCTTCTATAAATTTAAATTCAAGTGAAAATTCCCAAAACGAAAAACTTGAAATGCTCTTTCAAATGTTGTTAAATTCATTGCAATATTGACCAAATTATTGACTACCAAAATTGGTATTTAATTGTGCTTTATATTTAAATTTAAATTGAAAAGGCAATGTCATGGGCCTCCTCGTAGTGGCCGGCCAGCGTCTAATCCGGCCCTGTTTCCAACTGATAATAAATCACAACAATAACAAAGTACATAGATGGTGTACTAAAAGTAATTCAAGTTGAATGTGTAATAGAAGTCGTATATTATAACACTAGGAATTATTTGGACTTTAGCCAGCTTAATTTATGCGAATTAAGTATGCCGAAATGGTAATAGAGAGGCTTCCTATGCAACACTTGAATCCGTAAAATAAATATTAATAAAAAATCGAGGTGATTTTTATTGGTAATTTAAACATCAATAATTTCTATTATTAATTGTAATTGATTTTCAACGTTGAAAGCATTTTTCTATTGCTTTTTTGACAAAGTGTTAACTCATGCAAATTTGTATGTAAAATTGATTGGATATAACTCCGATATCGCACTTTGACAAATGTAACAACTCTCAAATAAATTGTCTATTGTCGAGCGGTGATTAAATTTTTTTTTCGAAAAACAAAATTTTGACAAACAATCAACAATTATAACGTTAATTACAAAACACTTTACTTTATTGAAATGTAATCACACTTCCATCAAATTTACACAACTGAATCATATTTAAATAATACGAATAGCTTCAAATAAAAAACACATAAAGCTCTTACAATAATTTGAAGCGAAACGAGAGTAATATAGTCGATTAACACACCCTTATGCGATATTTTGCGTTGGATAACACTATTTTTTCATAATAGCGTTTCTTATATTGCAGATACTCATTTCTTTAAAACGTTATAATGTTATACACACTATAAATATTCATATTATGGCTACATAAATAAATTATTTATATTATTAGCGTTCGTTGAAAACGGGAGAGAATAAGAAGAAATCATGCACTATGATCGAGTATTTGAACATTCAAGTAATGAAGCACGTACAATCAATTTATCATGCTTTATACAAAAACTTACAATGCATATTTAAATTATGGAAAGGTAATTCTTGTTTTCCTCTTTCTTAGCTTATTTTCAATTCAAAATATGTTGTAATATTTATACAACAACGTTTCATTACTTTTGTTCCTCTACTTGGGATTTCCTCATTAATTATAAACAAATACGTGAAAAATTTTAATAAATCATCTCTACGATACGAGAATATTAAATTGGAAGTAATTTAAACAAAAATCTCAACCAAGATTTGAGTGTTCAATTTTTAAATGTAGTTCGCCCGGCGCATCCACCATTTTTCTACAAATTAACGAGATTCTTTCTATTCGATGATAGAAACAATAAATCAATGACAGAATTGTAGTCGTTCTTCTGACTTGTATTTCACTTGAATTGCTGTTATTACGTCGCTAAATTACGTATACGCAACCGTGTATTACGGTAAATTTATAGCTTAACGATCAACAATGGATAAATCTCATTGTTAACGGAAAAACAGCAATGCCGGCAGGATATTGTTTGGATTTATTTTGAACGATTTATGTCTACTTATGATCCGCGTTTACGCAAACACCCCAGCCAGTGGGTTGCCAAACTCGTATAACCAAATTTTCGGTTATCATTAATAACCTTAAACATATTTTGTTACCTTACTCGAACTGTTTTGACGATCGATTTCTCGTTGATTTTTTAATGGAAATTCAAGTTTTGCGTAACAAGTTTTGGAAAATGTTGTGGAAATTTTGATTATAAATGAAAATCTAGAAGTATTCCAACATTAACACAAATAATAAGGGAAAATGTTGGAAATTATAAAGTACATCTCACAACAGTAGTTTTCCCATAAATACAAGTAAGCTAGACATTCAGAACAAGTTGTGGAATGTATAAAGATATCAAGTACAGTTGAGACAATTCCAAATTTAAATAACATCTTGGAAAACCAAGGAATGAACAAACAAACCGGAGAAAAAATTGTACGGCCACAAAACATCTCGTTGAAATTAGAAGAAGTTACTGTTACTTTTAAGAGAATGTAGATGATGGTGGTGGTGTTAAAACAACTTTCTTGACATTTAAAATATTGTAGATGGAGATAGTTTTGTTATTTCCATTCTACCTTCGTATAACAAAAGTGTGAGTAATGTAATTTATCGATTTTATGATTATTTACCAATCTTTCGAGTGTATTCTTCAACCCAATCACGAATCGACAATTTTTTACCATAAACCAGTCGAATATCATACGTGAAACACAATTTTTGAACATATAGTGTGGAATATTTGAATTTCAATAAGGTGCCGATCATTTATAGTAGTCAGAAAAGCAAAGAAATCACTGATATCCGATTTGTAGCAGCACATCCACCATTTTTCACAAGTTCCACAAACAAACCCAATAAAACTCATACAGCTAAACGGGATGTTTGAGAATTTGTGGAATTTGTACAAATGTCATTTCATTATACATATATGAATATAGTTGAAATTTCTGTATGTATATTTTTTTTTAATAAAATTTCACATTTTTCTCATATATTTATATTCGAATTCCTTCCGGCTTCTATATCATAAAAGTATAGTACCTGTGCTACAAATGTTTACGTAAGAACCATTTCCGGTGTGATCCAACAGGAAGTATGATTTCAACACAAATAAATAACTCGTTATCTATACGGACACGGTCAGTTGGTTATTTATTTATTCGATTTTTTGGTGTTAATCAAATTTTATTTAAATTGAAAGTTAAAATTGTCAACAAAACGAACCCTGTTTACATCTAGTAATTTGGTTAAGAAACTGCGTTTACATCTAGTATTAGAAACTATAGACAAGACAATTGGTAGTTTGTTCCCGAAATATCCGCCACAAAAGAAAACTGGTCAGTAAAAAGAACAAATACTCTAGAAGTAGGTTAAAGTCGTTTGTATCGGTTATTTGTTTTTTCAGATGTTGGCACTATTGTTAGTCGTAGTTTACATCGACAATCGGGCTAATTTTACACTACAGTTCTTACTGAACACGGAGTGTTTACAGTTAGTGTTGGTAACTAGGCTAGATGTAAACGGAGTCATTTTAAATTGATACCAGAGGAAAAATAGTGCAAAGGCAAAATGTCAAAGACACCCAAAGTACGGCATCAGATTACATCGTTTTATTGTAGGCGGTAAAAGAAATTCATTTTATTACTTTATACATTTTGATTTATCTTTTTAGAAATATCGTTTATAACTCGTTGCCTTATACAATATAGTACAATAAACCTTTATACTGCGAGGTTAATATATTACGTGCACTATATTGACTGTATTCTTCCAAACTAATATCTGTATCAGGTGTATTTTATATTAAACGCCACATATTCCAATAGAATAGCGTTTTCTAGATCATTCGGTACGTTTCTTAAATAAAACTAAGCGTAGAGATTGAAATTTGGCGCTTTAATGGTTATTTTATAGCCAAATTTACACAGCTTAAAAGATTTGACTTTAGACATTTCAGATTTATTCAAATTTACCGCCAAATATCTGGTGAATTGATCCAGTAACTTTTCCCAAGTATTTATATTATTTTAAATCTAACTACCGCTGAGTACAAGATAACAAAAGATAGACAATAAACGGTCTATTTACGCAAGTTTTTGTTATTTTAAGAGCAAATACTCGATATTAGTTTATAGGTTATCTGTCAAATTTTAGGCTATGTAAACTTGACTGTACAATGGCCAATAAAAATCCAGCATTTAAGCGAGCGAGATTTAAACCGGTAGTTTACAAAATAAAGTCCAGTTAATCTGACTGAAGCTTAAAAAATGATAGAAATATAATGAATTTAAAGGAAATAAATGGAAATTTAATCTATCCTGCATTTAAAATACGATAAACTTTACAGTTAAAATAATTCAATTAAAATTTAATTTAATATCATCATTACATACAGTAAACTACCCCTTTATCTTGATTGTGTTACCCCAATTTATGGCACACATAAAACGATTTCTTCACAGGTTCGGATAACACACAATCGATAATCTCAATGTGGAAGTTGAAAGAAAAATCGCACAACCTTGAAGTTTTCCATTTTCAACGATTTTCACATCGTTTCAAATATAAAAGCCTTGATTAGAAATATTTTGTTGTCTTTTATTTCGAATAAAATTCCAACATAATTAGTTGATAGTTTATTATAAAAACTGACTAAAATTGGATATTAAACGATAAATCGAAACCTGTTGCCTTTCGAAATAATCTCAATCGGTGGTGTTATAAAATAAATGGGACAATTTCGAAAATTTGTAGTTTTATTCGAAATTAATTTGTCGGAATAGTTTCGAATCTTGTACGATGATTGAACATCAAAGTAATTATAACTAGATTTTCTGGATAGTTTCATAGATCAACTATCAATCCCTATTGACTTCATAATCTATCAACCTATCAAATGGACTATAGTGCAGTTATGAAACGATACTCAACTAGATTAAGCTCTATTTCATTGATTATTATTTGTTAATATTGACGATAAAATAATCTATTAATAGGAATAAATTAGTTTTTATAGTTGTACAACTATTATAAACATTGTTTTTAACATTATCAACGTTAATGTAGCATAGAACATACCACTTTAGATGGAATTAAAAGTAAATAGTCGGGTTATACAATGATTTCCCTAGTGTCACATTCAAGCCAACACCTTTGACTCACAAAGAGCGTGCAAATAGTAAATTAAAGAAGAGAGAATTACAAAAACAACAACAATAATTATATATTGCCTGCTATAATAATATTATTATAAATAACCGATTGAAGTCTTATTTTTATTAATATCAGTCACAACAATACTTCAATTTATAATTTAATTTCTAAGGAAATTTATATCGAAATTCAATTGAAATTGATTGACGATATGACTATTTCACCACAACATGATTATTTGATAAATACAATAGAGTTTCCGATAACTACAAGTGTAATTATTTAGTTTACAAATGTTACCGAAATTCTCTTGGAATGTCTGTTGAGAAACCGTATCAAGAACCCACTTGTAATAGTCGGAAGGATTTCGAATAATGCCCCCAATATTGACAAAGCTTTCAATCGAATTCAAACAACTAGACCATGAGAAATCAACTAATGTAGCAAAATTTTTGATCAGCTAAACTATAGAATTTATATGCGAGCGATTAGAAAAATCGAAGATCCCTGTAGATTGTTTTAGGAGAATTTGGAACCGGTAGCTCATCAGGATTTATCAGAGAATGATCGTTTTAGACAATTTTGTGTTTTTTAAAGCGAGCAAGCATGTTGAAAGGCTTAAAATAGCTAAAGCAAGTTCTCCATGTGTTTTTTTCTATTAACCTTTCTGGTGATGAAATCGAATTATAATTTATAAAATTTCTACCTAGACTACTTCCAGTTTTGATCTCATAAAATTGAATTCTTTTGCAAGATGAACTAACACAGACTTTTATAATTATACCTTATTTTTCCTTTGGGTATTTAAATTGTTCACAGACGGCGAATTTATAATGAATGAGAAAAAGACAGTCAAGAATCTAAATTTACGAAATTAAATTGTTTTAATGTTTAAAAATTCTTGACTCTACCATTACAATGATAGCAATTCATACAACTTGAGTCTGAAAACATTTAATAACAAATAATGTAAATTTAAGTGGAAAAATCTAGTAGAAAAGTAGTGGAAATAATTTAATTATATCGGATGGAAGAATTGCAATTTCTTTATTCGGAAAAGAATTTTCACATGGTTATAATCTTTAAACCAAAGTATTTGAAAAATTGCTCAAAAATATAGCCGTAACAATAAAAATAATAAATATTGAGCTTTTAAGGTTAGAAATTTATCTAAATCCAATTATAGACGTTACTCAAGTTCAGCAAACCGCGTAATTTAAATTTTCCAATTTGATTAGAAGAAATACCGCATTGTATTTATCAAAAAAGCAATTTTTGGGCCTAACTCACACCACCCTTATTACGACTGAGAATTTCAACCGATTGTTGCATTATTTCGGTGAAATAATCCACTAATCCTCGGTTATCTACCATTCCTATCAATGATAAGAATGATGGATTAGGATTTAAATTTAAAAAGTTAATGGATTAACAAAAAATTGAAACTTATAATTAATCGAATACAAAAGATAACAAAACGGAAATAAAAGTGTGTTTAAAATTAAGAATTATAATTTATGTTAAATATTTTAAAGAAAAGTGAAATGTTTTACTTACATTTTCCATGCAACACATGAATTTTTATATGAACACCCACTGATTATTATCGTTGTGAAAGATTAGGGTTAATTTAATGCAAAAGTTCAAGGTTTTCTGACATTTTCATGCCTTATAAATTTCCAACCTTTGAAAAGATAATACAAATTTTATAGGTAATATTATAATAATTAAAAATAAATGAATTTATCAAAAATTACAATATATCTCCTTTCTAAATTATCATTTTATACCCGAAATTCCACCCCTAAATTGTAGTTACAGGAATGGGCCATACTTTAATTGTTTAGTGTTGTAGTTTTGTTCATTTTTTACTAAATCTGACATTTGTTAATGTAGTTTTCAAGTGTCCCAAATAATCTACAACACCACGTAATTAAAATCACTAATTTCGATGTAAAATACACCCCGCTTGTATAATTTAATAAAACTAACCACCATTTAATCAAACAATAATAATGATAATTTCTTATAATTTATATGATAATATTTTGCAGGCTTCTTAAATTTCTCAAAGCTTGGAATATAAAAGATCTAAAAGCTCCAATTAACTTCCTTATCATGGGGTGACTGAGGGCGGAAAACTGAGATATAAAAAACGATGACATTTATAAAAAAAATATAAAGAAATAGTCGTTTTTTTTATAAAAGAAAATGTAAATAACGATATACATAAGGTATAATAAAAGCGTATTGATTTAACACAGCCTTTGTCTCTTTTGATAGATTTATTTGAATAGGAATATTCAAAAAGAGATTGAATAAATATCCATAAAATTATTGTTTTTTTTTAATTTGATTAATAATCACAACTACAATAAAGTTTATTAAACAGATAAATTGCTGACTAGCGTGAATCGCAATAATTAAAGTAGAAAAATGACTCATTATTTCTAGCAATTTTTTTTATTATCCATTCTAACTCGTATCAATTATAGTTTCAAATTTTATGTCCTTTATTTGAATATCAAAAATAGAAATAATCGATAATTCGTTAAACGAATTCCGATTGTAAACAAAACTAAGAGATTGAATAAAAGTTAAATTCGCATTTCTCCGATAAGAATTCGATTAAGAACAGAGATAACGGATAAGTTTGATGGAAACTTTGAGGTTCGTTTTAAGTATTTTAAAATCCTATATTGTTCGTTTGTAATCCCCCAACAAACTTTAAGATCTTGAAATTTATCAATTTTCTAAATTAACTTACCAAATTCTATGCAAAAAAGTCCAACAAATTTAACGTTAGAAAAGTCACTATAGCCAACAATGGAAGAGAATGGAAGAAAATTAAAGCACTAATAAGATCCCTTTTGTTGGATATATGATCTAATCCAAACATCTTGGAAGACATTTGGCTTTTAGGTTAATTAGAAAAATAGGATCGAATAATCGGATTAGAAATAAAACTAACACCATAAGAACCTAACAAAGAGGAATGAAAAAAAAGGATAATAAAGGGAACAAAGAAAACTGCTTATTGGATTGTGTAGCCAAAAGATGACATTCAAACAGTTCGCATTCTTATTCCTCATTTTATTCTCAAAATATGCCACAATTAAGCTATCAGCGGCTAGTATTGATCAATAGTTGTAAATTTAATCGAGAAATTCACAACAAATTATAACTATAATGATGTTTTCTTAAAGGGTCTAAAATTTATCGAAAGAGATCCTATCGATCGTGCCGCTTGTAAATAAATATTGCCCTAAATTAACTTAGTGGATCTAAAACAAAATTAATAAAGTACTGTATTGATTCACCTACAATTTTGGTTCTTAATAGTTAGAATAGCCCTATTAATTAGCACCATTAGGCTCAATAATCAAAATTATCCAAATTTTCTACCCCAAAATTCTCCTCAATTACATTCTAATATTTATAGAGAATTACTTCCTATTGATATTAAAAGCAAAAAGAGTTGACTATTGTTGACACTGTGAAGTCATTATGAACAAAACCAGAATGATAGTCTGGGTCATCTCGATGTAATTATCTTCAATGGCATATCGCCAGAATAAAGAAGAAACCAGGAAGGGGTGGCAGAAAACAACAAGAATGATTTGTGAGTTTTGAGCAAATTTCCAGTCCAACGATTAAATTCAAACAGAACACAAATGAGTAAATTTTAAATAAACTTGCTTTTATAACTGCAAAAATGATTTGGCTTAAGTTTCTTCACAGAATTTTCTTCAGTAACAGCAGATATTCGGATAATAATGGAATATCAGAAAGATTGGAGAGATTTTAAACTTTTGCAAAATAATTTTGTAGGAGATAACTCAATTTTCCGATAAAGGGTGAATTTGAAAACCGAATTCAAGTTTCCATAACAAATCTTCTCTTTTAGTCAAAGAGAATAAAAATTTGGAACTGGCAGAAATTTTGCCCCCAAATCTGATCTATTATAACGGTATAAAAGCACTAAAAGCGGTGTTTTTACAATAACGAATCGATCGACTTTTAATGAAGTTGATCATTTGGAAGTCTCCCTAATTGGATTAAGTTTTTATTAATTTCTTGTTTCACAGGAAGCGGGAAAAAATCGAACAAAAACCGTTACGAAAATATGGAGATAGAGCAATTGGAACAAAAACATCCATTTGAATTTTATTAAATCAGTATTGCCAACAGTTGCGGAAAAGAAAAAAATTGTCTTAAATTATTCATCTCGGTTTTTTTGAAATTCTAACAAGTTTCTCTTGCATAGTTGCCAAACGAGTTTTGGTGATTCTTTTAATGCACCTCCACGTAATCTCTAAAAAAATTCGATTATAAAAGGGAATCTTATCGTTTATCGGATCTTAATCGTTACTATAAACGCAACAATAGCTGATTTGTTCGCTAAACTAAAAACAAATCAACCGGAAGAGTTCCTGTGAATTTTCAAAGATCGCTGCAACAAACAATAGTGAAAAAACTTACTTGAAGGTCTGGATTTTCGGTCGTATCTTCTCAAATTTTTCGGAACCACCTCACTAATCGCACAGGACACTATCAATTTACACAAATATCCACTATTATCAAGATTAAAACGACACGAATTACATAAAAAAAGTCACTGAAAGTCTAATGAGTCTCAAATTAACTCTTGTAAGTCGATTTTTTAACCACAAATTAGTTCGTTAGTTGTTAGCTGGGAGTTTTTGCGCGTTTTCCGGCTGTCAACCGGAACAGTCTCGATTTACCCGAAAATGCACACCACACAACACAATATTATAACAAACTGATCAGTGCCTGGAAATAATCGTGCGAACTTGGACGAAAACGAACGAATCGGGTGGATCTTATCAGAATTTATACGTCGATATCGTCGCCGGAATCTTTTCACCAACAACGAAGGACAGAATTTCAGAATTTTCGGTATTCGTCAATTGGTTTTCTACTGGTAGTGGTACATGACAGTTATCGCCGATAAAATTATAAATTCAATTTTTGCCATCGACAGGGATGATTGTCATTCTAATTTCCAGCAATTCTACCGGATCGATAGAAACCCCATTACTTTATTTCATCCGTTTCAAATATGAATAGATTTGTGTTATCTGCAATAATTCAATGTTAAATATCGGTGAAACTGTTTAAACTACACGAGTTATTCGCGGGATCACCTGTAAATGTGGATTTTATTAGGGGTAGAAATGCATAAATTGCGTAAAAGTGGTGAGACGCAAATCTCGTACTAAATTAGAAGCGAGAGGGTCATAAACCCGATTGGATTGATTTTTAAAACTTGATTATACTCCATCTATAAAAGTTGTACGAATCGATGAATTTTCCGGTATTGAAAGCTTATTTTACAATCGATAAGCATCCTTTGGTGTGCTTTCGTATTGTTATTGACGGAAATGCAACTATAGATATAGTTCTATTCATATTCTACTGCCTGGAAAAATACAACTAACAACCGTTTCTGGATCGTTGAATTTTCTCTTAACTTGCACACAATGTACAATTTTTATTCGAGTATTTCCTAGTTTATTCAAGGAAATTGCGAAATGAAAACTAATGGAAATTGTAATAAAAATATTCAAACGCAAAGCTAGATTGATAACAGTAGTAGCGTTAGAAAATTCCCGTTTCTTCGTCTTTGATACTTATAATTTAACAATATATACTGATAGTATACTGGTAGAGCTATTTAAGCCAAGTTGGTTCTAATGCTAAGATTTTGCTTGAGGATGTGTTGTGAAATATTCATTACAACTGGAAATAGGATTGATATGCAAAGTAGAGCCATCACAAGATCACTTTGTCTTTGTACAAGACCACCGTAACCAGTAGAAAATAGGAATGGGAGATGAGTATTTGTAATGTTGCCAAAGTTGATCCTATAAGCGCAAGATGGAAGGCCACCACATACTTGCCTTTGACTGCATAACATATTACATAAAATGAAAACCCTCCATAACATCAACCAAATAGATAAATTTTAATACTTGAATGTTTGTCTCAAAATCCGGCCACTACAACCGTTTTTATTCAACCTAAATCTGCAATTTCGTACACGTACACGGACAAGAAACGGATTTAATAATTAGGCTTCACAAATATGCCAATTGAGGGCGATTATAGCGGAAAATTATCTCTAAATTCCGCTTAAAAATGAGATTTGGCGCTTTCCAAGTTGGACCATTCGATCTGCATCGATTTGGGTGTAAAACGCTGAAAATATTTTAAAATACTACGAACATACTTCAAAATTCCTCTGTAACTCAAAATTCAATCAAAATTTTCAGAACTAAAAACAGTCCTTAGATTCACGTTAAATGCTATTTAAAATCTGTTTCAGGTGTTGAGATATATCGGCTTATTGAAGATTAATGTTTAACGATCTTGTGTATTTAAATTTAAATTGAAAAGGCAATGGAATGGGCCTCCGAGCGGCAATTGATGAAGCCGCGCCATCTAGTTTGTCCAGTCTGTGCCTGGTTGCAATTTTAGTCGTACTTAAGCATTAAAAGTTAGAAACTATAATCCGACTTAAATTTACTAAAACTAAAGCCTACAGTTGATAAGTGTTTCAATTTTACCATCAATATTTATCTTAAGCTCCCCTTTAATTGATTGTATTCAATAATTCAGCATTTCTAGAAAGTTTATCTATTTATTTGAAGAATAAGAATGATGATTGATTTGAAGATTACGGCAAAATAACGAATCAAATACTAGCGTATCGTCCATTGATCCGTCACATTGATGACCACTATTTGCGGTTATTGTGGCCATGTTCCAGTTATCTAATCGATAATTTATTTAGGTTTTAGTGCCTCTCGATTTTTTCCCTTGTAACAAACAAGACACTAGAGACATTCAACTACAACAAACACATTTCTATATTGAATTTGGGCTGATAAACAAAGGGTTTTATGCTGTTTGCTAGCGATAGAACGGCCTCAATGCCGCTTTTCGGTAGTCGTAACTGAAATTAGCATCGCTCCTACAATAGATGTTTTCTTTTATCTGAATGTCGATGATTATAGTTGAAATTCAGCTGAATAATTTCTCAAATAGCCGGTTCGTTTATTGAAATTGAGCTTGTCATGTTCATTGCGTATATCTGTTGTATGGCCGAATTTGTTTTTATTTGTTTTGGAGTGGAAACATGTACAAACTGTCACTTTCATATACTTACATTGTAGAATGATGATGTAATTTTTGTATGTTTTGGATTGAAATTGTGTATTCTTGTATAATAATAGCGAAATTTAATCGCAAGATGAGAAGCACCCCTTGAAATTCTCATATTTATTTAGGCAACTATCACAGATTCAGCCGCTCACGCTAGCAATTTATTTGAACAGAAATCACGCCGGTTTTACTTAAATGGCCCTAGCTCTTTATAGGAAATCGCCTGAAAATTGTTTGAGCTAAATGCGTGGAGCATCTTTGAGCCATTCTGAGTCATTTCGTGTGTAACTCATTTATAAAAACCACATTCGTGTTTTAACCCACTTCCCTATGAGCTGGAGGGATCAAATTTCAGGAGAATGTTCTCCGAAGACTCTAAATTCTTAAAAAAAATTCAAATTCAAAATATTACGAGTTTGAGAACTCTATTTCAGCTTCCGTTTCCGCAACTTTTAAGTGAATATAGAGAATAATTTCCCAAAAAATTGACGAAAATGCAAGTTTTTTGTACCTTTCGCTTCTATTTCCGCTTCCGCATCTGTTCTATTTCCGCTAAAATAAATTTACTTCTGCTATGACACTTCGAAATATTACCTGATCTTCTATACGGTAATTTGCGAATGAGAAAATCAATTTAAATTCGTTGAATTTAGGCAAAATGGAAATTTGGTGTGTGTACATTTGGTGGAGGCGCCGGGTGAAATTCTACAATTCTGATAGATAAATCGTAAGTATTCAAATCTATACAATTTTAACGAGAAAATTATGTAATCATTTAATTAAATAGGCCTCCAGTAATGATTATCTGTAAACATAATTGTCTAATTACATGAATATTAATGCGTAAAATGTGCGTATAACTGGATATTTTGTAATTCAATTGAGCCAAACAAAAGGTCATTGTTAGTGTTGGAAAAATTGGGGAAAGTCTTCAATAAACACAGTAGAATATCAATAGTGTAGGCGTTAAAGTTTGTGATTAACAATCGAAGTTTGTTGAATTTGCCGTTGTACTAGATTGAATTCGTTGATTATAAGCTGGGAAATATTTTCGTATTATTTTCTGGATTTTTATGTGTACGATACAAGAAGAATTTCTAATAATCTTGAACTTTTACAAAACTATATTTCATTCCCATTTCGACATCGTACGCATTTTAAGTTTGCTAAAGGAAAAGTTTCGTGAACCGTTCAAGATATTTGAGTAAAAGAACAATTAAATCGAAATGGCAAACTTAATATTAACGAAACGTGTCTTGGCACTCTCATCTACATATTAATATAAGATGATGATGGTGATATTGCGACGTGAATAGTTTAAGGAATCAAACTTTAAAGCTGACACTCTTTTGTACTTATCGAAACTACCGTTCTATTTTGCATATGCCTTAAAAGTTGGCAGAATTGTAAATTTTATATTGTTAGCTTTAAATACAATGTTCATCTACTATTCTAATAGCTTCCAACAGAACGATAGATATTGTTAAATCAACTTTAAAGTATATTTTGCGGTATTAATCTAACCAAGCGTGTTATCATTGTTTATATGAATTATGGAAACAATTGTAGAATATCGCCCAACTGTTGTAATTTATGAATTTAATTTCAAGCGTTTTAATAGTGGAGAAAATATGAAGACACTATCTCTAGAATGTGGAGTTTACAACAATAACCGATGCACGATGCAAGAGCATATTCTTTAAAAGATTAATCGATTTTGTGCGTCTTTCTTGGCAATTCTTAACTCGTCAAACTTATGAATTTTAACATCCGATGATATTTCATCAAAGCAATATCAACAGGAATACTTTGACAGTTGCAAACTTGATTATTGCTAAAAGTTGCCAGACTATGTGAACATTATACAACAACCACTGACACATATATCGGCTAAAATGGAAGAAGAGAAAGAGGAACTTCCGATATGTTCTCAAAGTTGTTAACAGTAGAGGAAACAAGCAGGAATTGATAGACTGTCTGCTCATCTGAACTTCAACGGACCAAACGTGGCTCGTTTGAGTAGTACTCGAATTCTGGGCGGGTGGTTTTTTGTTGTAATAATAAAATTGACTGTCCACGGTCGGGTGATTTATTCGCTTCGATTCTATGAGCTTCACTGATAAAAATAACAATCTGTCATAAAATCCTTACGTTTCAATTTCTATCAACGATGCCCCTTATTCTACTCATCACTTTCCGCTACTACAGAAAAAATTTCACCGTTCGAACGTTGGAATAGGGGAAGTTGTCAATTTGGCTTTATCTATCATTCGAGTGTTGTTCTATTTCTGTGACAAAGCGCCCAATATCGCCCTTTATTGCTCACCGCATGTAATTTTTTACTTATTCCGATGAGGCTCTTGTTTTAGAGTTTCATGATTTTTTATATAGAAACGTTTTAACTTATTTGGTTCTAGTGGAAATTTGTGAAAAATCCAGCACTTTTAGTCCAAAATTTAATTTGGTTATAATCAAAATTTTGGAAAAAAACTAGCAGTGGGTAAAATATAGCAATATTTTGATAGATTTTGCTCAATTTTGAAAATATTTGACTAACTTATGTAGTTGAAATCTGAATTTGCGAAAAATGCCCTTTAGCACCAAGACAATTTCAAAAAATTACACTAGTTCGAAATTTCACGATTCTCATGGAAATTTTGCTTTATTTTTAGAAATATTGCAGCACTTTAAAAAATTATCTAAATTTGAAAAAATAGCACGATCTCAAAACAATTTGGTACTTTCAGTGTACAATTTCAAGATTCGAAATTCGTTGGAATTTCAAAATTTTCGTGAGAAAACTGGAACTTGGCTGGGAAATTAAATTCAAATCTCAATTTTTGATTCAACGCGGCAAATTTTCCAAAAATTCCTAATTTTGTGTGAAAATAGATTTGGAATGATCGCAATTTTGTTTCGTAACTCAGAAGGATAAGGAAACTGAAGAGTTTAGCTCAAAAATTCCAGTAAAATTAACAAAATTATTCTATTGAATAAGTTTTCGAGTGCCGCCCCTCTAAAGTCTAATTGTAAATTGTGCCAACAACAGCCCTGATTTCCGGCTTACAAATTTTCAGTATTAAAATGTTCTCAATTTCATGAAAAATAAGATAAAGCTTCGCGACTTGAAAAACATTTAAATTTAATAGTGAAAATACTGAAAATGTTGAGCTTCCACTATACGTGACTAGAATTGTACGTGTTTTTAAATTGTGTGTTTCAATTTCAAACGAACTCATCCAATGCCTCCTCTAGAATTAAACTAATTAAGGTATTCTTGGGGATGTTTTGACTTCTACATAGATCAACAAATTAAATCAACTCAACTGTGATCCAATTAAGAATGGTTTATCGATTTCACCAATGTCTTTCTCGCTCTAAATTTGTTTATATTCGTGATTTTCCCCCAAGTTTCAGTATATTGAACTGTTGTCGTCTAAAAGGCGCCAACGCTAAACCACTTATCCGCTCATTTTTCCCAACTGACCCTGCAATAGAGACAATTAATGTTAAATATAGCTCAAAACGACAATTTTGAGATACTTACAGTACTAGAAAAACTCGAATTTCCTCAAAGATGCTGGTTTTATCGCTCACACCATTGAAAAAGTGTCATTAATTCCCTCCAGTTTCGTCTTAGTGGAAATAAAATAGAATTTTACACGGAATTAATGTAGAATTTCTTATATCGTCTACCTATTGATATAATTGAAAATCACAGATCAAATTCTGCCCTTGAAAGCTCTCTATAAAATCCAATTGAGACATTCATTCAGTTCAACCTGTTCCCCAGCATTTACTCCTATTTCAATCCTGATGACGTCGTTTCGTTTTTCAGTTTCACAATTGAAAACGCCCCTCGAATTCCATTTCCGTCATGCTTGCGAGCCGTAGGCGTCACATCAACACAAAAATAGGCTAAAAGCTTCCATCCGAAAAGGAGGAAAAACATAAAAATAAAATTCAAATTTCATGCTTCAATTCGCTGCATAACTAACAACATCCATGTGATTAATGATTCATCATAAGAATCTTATTTTTCGGTGTTTACTGACCAGATATTCGAAGTTTAGTAATTTCAATATGTAAATATTTGCTAGTGATGTTTGTTCAAAGAACCGAATTTCCTGTATTTTTAACATTCACGGCTTCAGTCAAAGATTTTAAGCCATATCGATTTGAAATTGTTCCAGTCAATTCCATGAAATCCTGCAGGGTTCTAGTTTTACATCCAATTTCCTGCAATTTTGACCTGAATTACAGCACTGAAACTACTTCGATTTCTTAATACGGCTAGTTTTAGATAGATGGCGGGCAATATCTCGATCTGAAAGTAAAACTGTTAAAAATCAAGCATTTTTAAAACGATATTATCATAAATTTCAATAAATTCTCAAGTCTTTAAAATTTCAACAATTGTAGTTTTTCTCTACGGTTTTATTAATATTTTATGATCCAATTTTGAGCCAACAGTACTAAACACAATTCATAAATACAATCGACAATTCATTTTTTTTTTTTAATATAATAATGAAAATTGTGAAAAGAACCGCACATTATATTACGAAAAGAAAATCTTTTATTGCATAATAAGAAAAACACTACATTCAATTGCTGACATGAAAATACAAGAACTTAAATAATAAAACTTGACCAATAAAATTCGTTTATTGCCGATAAATTTTCGATCGTAAAAACCCTTTAGATATATAAGGTAGGTGGTGGTTCTTTCGGATATATCAAGGTAAGTATCTGTCTTGTTTTTAATTTAAAGTAGCCGATTTTATTGATTTCGTATCGTTTAAGGACGTCTCTCAATTAAGGCGTCTGCCGGGGCATGATAAACTGGTTAAAGGCTCAACATTTAGTAGGAGCTCACCAATGCACTAATTAAGGCCTCTTCTAATTTGAAATTGTCGGAAAAAATGAAGAAACCTGAAAATTTCGCATAGTAGTTTTTGACGAGAATAATGGCATTCTCTTGTGCTGCAAGGTTTTTTGATAAAACTCCGAATTTGGGGCTAATTATCAGTTTTTAGGGTCTTCAAGATTTCGACCCTTTTCGTTAGATTTGTGTTCTAACACAACAGAAATTTCGGCATTTTCGATAATTTTGGGCAAAATTTTCAGGCGCTAAATCCACGCCTGAAAAAGCCAATTTTGGAACGAATTGTAGACTCCGCAGTTGGAGAGAAAATAATTTAGCCACAGTCTAGATTACCCTAAATCAGTTTTCAGTAAAATCGCTTCCAGCCAATTTTTGAGCCCCATTCTCGACTTGCAAAACATTTATTTTTGGCCTTTATTGCTCAGTTTTTGCCAAATTTTACTTGTAAATCCCGGAATCGAGAGCCATTCTCTAAATAAAACACCATTTTAATAAAGATAAGTATATTGAATTATACACTTATAAGTTATCAAGCTTAGAGCTATTTATTTTTGATAATGGACTCGTAATTCATGACCACATATAATATTTAATACAATAATTCGTTTCAATTGAAAATAGACAATATTATTAACTAGCACATTTGAATATTAATGCCTTCCAGATGGTGAAAATAATACAGCTGCAGTTTCGAAAATGTTTCAGCACACAATCAAATAAAAAAATTAAAATAAAGTTTCTTTGGTTAAGTTTTTGTTAAATTATTTCCACCATCCATCAAAAATACTTGGAACAATAAATTTATTATGTAAAATTAACAAAACAATAAACGAGGAATAAAATCGACTTAATTCTTTAACATTATTTCACATAGTTCTATTCTATTTCGTTTAATTTTGTTTTAAATTTTAATCAATTGAGATTTCTAACAATTATAATTCGGATGAAATTTGAGGAGAATTCGTATTAGAATTAAGTCATTGAATGTATCACAAATCACCCTCACAATTTTTTTATAAATTTTCGGTTTGAGGAGGGTGGACACAAACCCCAACACCAAACGGTTGGTGTTCAAAACTAAAACTACGACTATCTAGAGAAACATTGATAATTACTCGATATTTCAACAATATTTTTACAAATCAAAATTAGAGAAAAATCTCTATACAACTAGCACACAATTGTTTTCCTAATTTTCAATTTCTCCCTAATATTAAACCACTAGTTTTCAATTGGATTAAGTAGAAGTTTTTGTTCAGTACTTGAATTTTCCATTTCTTTATACAATCGAACAGAAATGGGAAATTCGAGAGATTAGAAAAATAATTACCGATAATTATTGCTTCAATTCTTCTAATAAAATTCTATTATTGTTATTAAGTAGGACGAAATAACATTTCCATAAAGACGGATTATTTTATTAAAATTCAACAAAAACAAGAAAACAGAATAGAAATTAATTGTAAAACTGTCCAAAATTATGCACCTGTAGATAATAGACGGCAATTAATTATCTGAAACAGAAATAAATATTATTAATGGTAATTAGGCGTTAAAAAAAATCGAAAATTCCCTTCAATATTGTAAAGAAATTCTATTTAAAGATTAAAAATTGATCTATTTTCTGTTGTAATAACGACAAATTGGCAGGCAATCGGATATTTCTAAGTCTAAGTCTGTTAGAATTAATAATTGAATTTTATTTTAGAAAATGACGCAAATTGATTAAATTATTAAATAAAAATTTCAAAAAAAAATCTACGTTATCTGCTCATTAATTCATTTTTATTCGATATTACATTACTTTTACATTCTAGCAAGTTTTTTAGGGGAAAGTGAACTGTCCAAATAGAGAATATAAACAAGATAAGCAATTATTACAAGCTGACCTTTAGTTTACCATTATCACATCCGTATTTCGATATTTACCTAAGTCACGAACTAATGGATTATTACAAAATTCCAGTAACAACCAATAATCGATGGCTAAATGTTTGTTGGTTTGATAACAAATCCATTTTGTTATTTTCCATTCCCGAAAGGGGCCGTAATTTCAAATCCGGGTAAATTTGGTACTTTTCTAATTCGAATCGAAGCACCGGACTAGCAGAGTGGCCAAAAATTTTGAGTTGCGCCCCAAATTTATGGCAATCGAACAATTTCATCGTTATTTAGTTGGAAATTTTGGGAGTTGAGCATAAAATTGTGGCTTTTCTGAAATTGGATTCTAAGATTGGCAAATATAGTGATTTTTCGAGAAGAGTAAGAGCACAATTTGGGCCAATAAAATGCAACTAAAACAGGTAGAACTGGGAAAATTCGGCTGAAATCATTGAAAAATTGTTGGATGCTATTAGTCTAAATTATAGAATGCAGGATAAAATGAATAAAATTCTAGATAATCCTGAAGCCAAGTCAACAAAAGCAATTTAGCCAGTCGGTTTTCAATACGAAAATGTTTCTGATAAGATTGCTTGGAACAGGTGAATTTCCGAAGTTATAAAGCGATTTTTTCCAAGCTTATAGCAAGTTGTTAAAGTTATCATGCAAAGTTCAAAAACAATTATATTTATTAACCAAGACACGTGTCTAAATTATTACGTTTTAGATAAAGATATGAACCCTTTAAATGAACTTTAATTTAGACCCTAATTCAATGATAATCAAAAGTCATGCGATACGTGATTGAATAAAAGAAAAAGAAATTATAAAATTTGGAATTGGTTCATTTTAAAAATAAATCAACATAAACAAAACTGAAATTACGAAAAATTGAAAAATAAGACTTATTTATCATTAACGATAATTCGATTTTTCCCTTCTATCAATCATTGATTGGTTTTTTATAGTTCAAAGCCGTTAGTAACAGACAAAGTTTTACATATTAACGATAATGTATTTTATCTTAATTGATAAGATTAATAGTGAACTATCAATAATCCTTTAATTTTGCAATTATGTCGTTATTACAAGTGAAAAATGATGGGTAAAATACAGAAAATAAGGGATGATTTAAACCCAAAATTACCCATTGAATTTGTAAATTTCTTAGTAACAATAATGTATTTTTTCGCTTATTTATACATTTTGATATCGTTAACTTGACACTAATTCAAAAACGTTAATGTGTAATAGAAAAGGTAAATTAATTATCCACTTGTAACCCCATACAACTCTGACATATCGTCAATGTTAAATTTCAATTCCTTTATCTTGGACATAAATCAATCAAGCATATTTATATAACGTGTCCATCGATTAAGGTCATCTTTTTCTGTCTTGTAAACCAAACAGAGATCGAATAAATTTCGGTATTTTTGGCTAAATTCGGCAATTCAGCGGCCTGGAATCGCTTATTTTATATCAAAAATCGAAGGGGTGGTATTGAAGGGATACGTTATAGCCGCAGATAGTACGGTACATTTATTTCCTTATTTATTTCCAACCTTGAATGAATCGTAGTTTCGATTATTGGAAATTTGCATCTTTAGAGCTTTGAATTGGAGTTTTAAGAAATAATGAAGTTCTATTTAATTGCATATATCTCCATAAATTGCATTTACAAAATATTTCTCGCAGTTAGTAATTAATAAAAAGCTATTAAGTTTTATTATTGCCAGGTTGTCCATAGTTAATTTGTGTAATTGCCTACAAACTAAAAATGTTTACGAGCCATAAAATATGGCGGAATAAATGTGTAACATTGATCTATCCCTCTCTTTGTCTTTCCCTTTTGTTATACATGCATGTACCCCCTATGTATGTTTATTGAAATATACACCTATACATGTAGATATTCATATATGGATTCATTTTTATTACAAAATGGCGGTATTGTGGTTCTTGCTTTACAATTTAGAGTTTATGTTTGAAATTTATGCAAAAATTCACTATATTACATTTATTTTATAACACCAATATAACTACATCTAACACTATTTATGTATTTGTAAAAAAATAACATTTATATTATAATAAAATATTATTTTTGTTCAACCTTCATGTTTAGATAACAAATAAATAGATTTTTCTTCATATAAATTTTATAGTTACAATCGCCGATAATGATGCGATTTTTACGTATTGAAACCTGTCGACTGTGCTATTTCTAAACGACCACAAAACTTCCTCGATTTTCCTCAAGTCTGAATTTACAAAATTTGGATTTTTAAAATGCATCCTGAATAGGCTTATCGAATTATGAAACAACGCTGGAGTTCTAGCATTTTGATTAATTTTCTGTAAAACTAACAGATCTGACAGAAAATTCCTTCAAGATTTGGAAAGCGCCTGTGTAAGAATCTGCAAAATAAACGATATTGGCCCAATTATGAAGGGAAATGTTTCCAAAATGTAAAAATTATAAAAAAGAAGGGTTTATATGGCAATTTCCATTATCTGGCAGTTTTAAAAGCTCTTGGAGGTAATTTTACCAGAATTTAAAGCTCGTAGTAGGTGAAAAATGTTCGTTTGTGACTCTATGGCGATTTTCAATTGACTCATTATTCTTTTTTATTCTATCAATTTCAGAATAAATGCAAATTCTAACGATGCTTCAAATGAGCTACAAGGCCCAAGTTCTGCTAAAATAATCTCCAAATAAATCCTCAATTGATTTGAGTTTGAAATAATCAAAATGATCTGCCATTTTTAACACTAGTGCTATAATTTTTCGATTTTCAACTAGACTAACCTGTACTAAAAATAGTGGTTGTAGAACTGATCATCAAATAGTGGCAACTGCTATAAGAAATAGTCAGAAAGACACTCATTATATTTTGTAATATTTCGAAAATCTAGCGAGATATTGCCACAAATTGGCATTTTTTGGACACTAAATTGAGAAAGATGCCCACACGTTTAAATATTAGAATAATAAAGAATTACGATAATCTTATTCATGTTGTCATCTTCCAGTTTCGTAACTGAGCATTTAATTTTGTTTATCATTAATTTTCCGAAAGATTTTCAATTTTCTACAGCAACAATGGTACCGTCGGAAAGGTAATGAAATAATCTATAAATTGCAATATACTTTATACAAAAATAATTAATTTTAGCAGATAAAAATGATAGGGGAAAATTCATCACAATTCCCCACCATAAATTTCCAGCAAATTTTCCGAATTTCAATCTCAAACTATTATCCAAATAATCTGCTATTCATTAGCTTTCAATTGTCTAGGTTTGAAACTGTACGTAAAAAAATCAAATTAGTATGTCGAAACCTTTCATCAATTTTCCGGAAAACTGACAATGCGATCTGAAAATTTCTGGCAGATTTGGAAAGCGCTTTTAATTTGCCACATGTGTTGTGAAATTCATTGGAAAATAAGCAATATTTGCCAAGTTATGAGGGAGAATATCAAAAAAAAACTGTAAAAAATGCCAAAAAATGCTTCTATATTTCCTTCTGTAACTCTAGATTGCAATCGAATTGCAAAAAATTGAATACACACTTCCCTGCTTCTTGAATTGCTCTTTCAAATGCCGTTTAGATCATTCAAAACCGTTGGAAAATAGACTTCTAGCGCTGTTTGTGCTAATCTGGTCTCAATGACACTCCCCCTTAAAGTGAAAAATGAGGAACTTTTAATTATTAAAATTGATCTTATTTAAGTAACCTGAATTTAGAAAGTTCCAAATTTTCGATAAATTCGATGAGTAGCGTCTGTTTGATTTAATTAAATCGTATTAAAACCGTATTACTATAATTAAATGATAATATAATATAATAAAACAACAACGTTCATAAATTTTACTATTTTCGTAAAGTTTTCACATTTTATACGACGATATAACTAACATTGCACACGTATACTACTATATAACTAGAATATCCTGTAAAAGTGGTTGTAAAATATTTCAAATATCATCAGAATAGCAATTGTGAAACGTTGTTTCATACAGTCTTTCCACTATTACTCTCTTATATCTCTGCAATGGTTTTAAACAGTTTTAAATTCAAACATTTTTCCTATATATGCATAGAATATTGAAAACAAGGTTGAGTTTATGGCAATATTTAGTTTCAATATGTTTGTTATTGAACTTTAAATTGTAAAATGTGCAGTATTGGATGGAATTTTACACTTTTCCACAGCTTATCCTTTAAGCTTATTAAACATTCTTCAATTATTCGAAAAATTACCAAAATACGCCTTCGAAAATTGTCTAAACCGCAAACAGGCGCAATTTTTTATGTTCGTGGCAAATCTATTCCGAAATTTTGTCCTGTATTTGGAAATTTGTATTCTTCAAATAAACTGGCGATCTTCAATTAGGGTAACAAACTGCCAAATGTTTTTTCTAGAAACAGATCTTTTTAGGTTTTAATTTAGAAATCTGCACGTTAAAGAAACGTAATAATTCTAAGCTCAAATTCAAATTCAGCTGATCAAAATTGAAAAATTTGTCCGACTGTAAGTCTACCAATAGAATTTCTTGCTCGAATAACTCTCATTACAGAAATTCACGATCGATGAAACCATAGAAATTTAGATTGAATTGTCGACTAGTCTACCGAAATTTTCCAGTTTATTTTTCAACATCTAATAAAATGCGGAATATCTTCGTTTACAAAAATTACTAATCGTATTAGAATATTTGGCAAAGTGCAATTTCTCCATTTACCATTTATTGCCCAGCCATTCTGATGGATTCCGTTCTAAAACTTGACCGACCCAGTTTTATGGTTCTCAACTCATAACTTTTAACTAACACAACAGACATTTTACGATTGGTTAATTTTTTTTTTGTTCTGCAACAACAGCAATGTGCTCGCGATTGAAACGTCTATTTGTTTTATTTTCAAGTTGTTTTGAAGCTGTACCGCTGGTTAATATTGAAATATTTTCACCTCTTACACATTTTAGTTGGCGGCTTCGTTTACAGACTGAATCTGCGAAAAAACCCATATAAACTTTGTAATATATGTGTTTCCTGACTTTTATGTGTAGCGCTCTTATTCGTTCTCAAGTCTAATGATAATGATAGACGATAACAACACAACTTTTTCAAATTCATTTCGAGTAGACCAAGATGTTTTAAAGTGTACATGTTGGATTAAAGCATTTTATGGGCCATATTTCATACACAAAACGGCAATATTTCTATTTACTTCTTTTATTTAATAACATTTCGCACATTTGATTGATTTATGTTACATGAATACAACTATAACCGGAGATTTCAACGATCGATTAGAGTAATAACTGAAATTCGATCAAAGAGTTTTGAACAAGAAATCTGCACTAGTTTAAAATAGAATAATCGTGTACTGCGCAAAATAAAACGAAACAAATTATCAAAAAGAAACAATAAATATAAAAGAGAATACTATAAAGTAGTCGTTAGTTATGCACAAAACTATACAATAAAGCAGACGAGAATATAACATCATAACTTGATTTACAAGGCATAACTTGGCATCAAAAATTTTACGACCCATAAGAACCGAATACGAACAACAAAGAAGATGGGATAAAGGCGAAACTATAAAAAGCACCAACAATAACGCAAAAAAAACCACACATCCATCTAAGTTTTGCTCTAATTAACCATACTAAAACTTTCCAAACTGCAAACAAAATAGAAGTTCTTATCGAGACTTTATCGCTATCATTTTTCTCTTAAACGATCGATAAACAGAAGCTCCAATACGGGTATTTAATCGATAAAAGATAACGTGCGATTAATAGAAAATGTTTGTTCGTTTGAAGTCGGATTATTATTGACGATTTCAAGTTGTAAAAGTCTGAAAAGAAATTAGAGTTGCACAAGTTACACCTTTACAATTCAATAAATTCAGTGATGGTTGGCAATTTCAGGCACATTCAACTATTCAACATTGCTAATTCGTGTTTTATTATAGTTGCCGCCGTTGCCGGGTGGCAGAATTTTAATTACATTACATTATGGATTTTATTACAACTCCGGTATTGCCATAAATTTTAAAGTTTCTCTCATTTCACGTTGAATGATTTTTTTGCCTCTCCTACTAAACCTATTGAATGAAAGAAGAATATTAACAATAGATCGGATAGAATATTGAAAAAAATATGCAAGAATCAATGATGAATAATTTAAACGGAGAAATTATGGTTGTTCATGATTTACGATTCTCTTGTACAATCGTCTTCTTATATCGGCGGAATTCTTGAAAATCGTAAAACTTTGCCTGGAAATAATTGTTGGCGGGGGCATATGAGCAAGAAGAGTCGTTAAATTTTGAAATGGGACGACAGCAAAGTTGATCCAAATAGGGGAACAAGAGTACAGTTTTTTTGTACAAATCCAACAATAAAATTGAACAGTTTATGATCCTCTATTGATTATTTATTAAAAACTATTTCATAATAAATTTGTAAGCGTATTTGAGTTGGACTATAAAGGAAGTCGGGCGTAATAAATTGCATTGTAAAATTGGTGGATGCGCCTGTAGAGAAACGATAGAAATCAATTAATTTTGACGAGACTAAACGAATATAAATTTAATAAAGTGAACAACATTGTTCCTTTCACAATTATCCCATGACAATCTAAATTTGTAACAATGATTTTTCTTCAAGATTTAACTAGCCGAACTAAAATCACACGTGTTCTAATGTATTTATTACTATTTATACATATAGAGGTGTATGCATATTTTGTTCTATTATAGTTATACTATATGTATATTTTATTCTCTTTTCAGAGTGAAAACCAATTCGATACAGTCGTAAAGTTACAAAATGGATTTCTCAAATCGACTCTAGACGTGGGAAAAATACAATTTGTATTTCTACGAATTGCAACAACTTTTACTTTGTACTAAAATAAAATTGAATTATTAAACTGACCAATAAAATTGCGCAATTAATTATAAACATTAATACAATTATATTTCTTTATATGTTTCCGACACATTCTGTTATAATAAATTTATATTTTATAGACCAGATTTATCTTAATGGTAGAATCAATTTGCTTGTTTACTGACATTATTTATCTCTAAACCGGGCAATTATAACAATTTATCTTGGTTCAATGGAACATGAAAATCATCGGCTTCCAATAATTTAATAACGGCAAATTCTAATTTTTGAAGAATTTTCGATTTTTTAAAGCAATCAGTTACCAAAAACTTGTTGGCTTTGCAATTTAAATTTCGTTACACGACTATCTAATTTAATCGAAGCATATTACATGTGTCCATAATGCCTGAGTTGCGAACACATTACCGGGACCTTTAACTAAAAATCGGTTACAGTTAATTTTATATTATCATGTTGATTTTTTTTTAAGAAAATAGCCAATAATCAATTATTATCATAAATAATTCCATTGAAAGTATAACAGTTTTATAATAAAGACAGGTAATAATTTTTGAAATTTACGGTTTTAAAAATATCCATGTCTACAATTTTATATGCATATATAAAAATTAATACCTAGACTAGTAATTTATTTAATAAAGCCCTGTTGTCTTATTTTATTTTCGCCACTATATTATCAATATTTTGTAACATGATTTATAACTCTATTTCCATCGTAAATCTCTAAAAAATGCACATAAAAATCAGCCCAACAGATCTCATAATTATCGATTATTACAATGCTGATTCATATGAATAATACAAAAACGTAAATTTATTTGATTATTTATTAAAATTAGCCATCTTCAATATCCTGGGGAGCTAACTCTCAACTATAAAGAGCAAATGCAAGAAATAAAAGCTACAATTACATGCTAATTATATTTTATGCTGATTTTACAACAATATTTAAATATTTTATTTATTTTTTATACGTTCATGTTTTATTAAAATGGCTAATAAATTAAAATTAGACAAGCAAGTTGTAATGATTTTCTAAATGGCAATTAGAAAAAAATTGCAGGCGAGATTTTCTACACAATAAGTTGATACAAACAAGAAATTTTACAACTTTTCCACGAACACTAATCATTATCTGCTCAAGGTACTTAAGTTGGAAAAGTGGTAGTTTAAAATAATAAAATTGACAGGCTATTGTTGCGATTCGTTGGCGAATAAAATGGGGACCGCTACTAGTCTACCACACACGAGCATCACGAAATTGATAGATTTTAAATTGGTATGAATAGTTGGACTATAATTGAAGAACAGTAGGCAATCTTTATTGCTGAAAATAAAAACAATTTCGTGGAGTTTTATAATACAGCCCCAAACCCTTTCCGAATTGATTATATATTAATTAACTACTAAATTATTCGACTTTAGATTGTTATTTGAATACCTAGATCCTTATCGGAATCTATTAGGAATTAAATTTGCATTCTTGAAAGTTTCGTTGTATAGATTTAAATATTAGTCTCGTCGTCATCTTATTCATCTCTTCCGTTCTACAAAACGATATTTTTTATCGTCGACCATTAAAAATGTTATTTTCATATTAACGATTGTACAACAAAAGAGCTATAATTTTACAACTGCACGGTATTCTTTTGTACAATATTTTATTATAAAACAAAATAGAAGTTTCTTTCATCGCTTTTTATTTTTGCTACTTTAATAACGCTCGTTCTTTTTTTTTGTATAATAGATATGCCATTTAGTCCAGGTGTCAGACACTATCATTATCTTTTATCACTTCAATATCCACCGATTTAATAAAGTCAAAGCTGATGGTTGTTTGCATATTTCTAAAAACAACTTTGATTTAAATTGACAATAACAGGTTTTATGTATAATCCTAATTATATATAACTCTATTTATAAACAAAAGTTATAAAATTAATATTACAAGAATAGAGTTTGGACAGGTGATTTTATGTGGACTATTTATAAGATTTCTAGGTCACTAATACTTAAACATAAGAGCTACGATTTATTAAATTTGGCCTTTCGGTTATGGGATTTATAGAACAAAAATTAGTCTAATCTGGAAATTCTACAATGAGGCTCTATAAAACCGGTAAATTTCAACGAAATCTATAAGAAAGCAAGATACGATTGGTTACAGTCAGAAAGAGTTAGAAATAGAAATGTATCCCGAGAGACTTACAGTATTGCAAGCCTGTTTTATAGCCAGTTTTGTATTTTACGACTATAGCTATACCACTCTACAGTATAGAGAAATGTGTATAGGAAGTATAAAACTGTAAAATGTTCCCTACATATTAATTCGCTATTTCTACAATCGATATTGGAAATGAACGTTTTTCAGGAATTTTATACGCCAGTATATAAATCCGGGTGTTTAATTTAACTAAACAGTTAAAACGACTATGTTACAGAATACTTCAACGGTTTTACTAAAATTATTACAGATGTTATTGCAGGAAACGTCAACTCAAACTTATCCCATATAAAATTAGAATTTTGCGTCTATTTTAATCTAAATATTCCTTGTTAACTGTTAGATTGGGTTAGAATTTAATCGTGCAGTTGTAGAAAAATCGATTTATCAAATAGAACAATTGAGTGTCATAAAAATATTGTTTACAATTTTAACAATTTATCGTTAAGCTTATTAATTTTGTTAAACATAATACAATATAAATACCACAACTTGATATTAAATTAAATTAAATTCAAAAAAAAAAAAGTTTTACATTCAACCACAAAATAATCAAGTGTAGTGGTAAATTGCTACTGGAAACTATCTTGAATGCAGTTGTAAAACCACAAACGCTCACCTTTCCCCCGACGTTTTAACCGCGCGGATTTCTTTTTAATTATCGAAATCAACTTAAATCATTAAATATGACGGTAATAGTAATGATGGCTGTTGTTATCTGTGGTGGTGCTAGTGGCGGCGTCAGTCGTTGTTGCAGTTGAGTGCATATATTATACTCGAAATGCAATATTTTACAAATGCCATAAAATGGATATAAAGTGCGTTTTACGATTTTGGTTAATGTTGCGGTATACATGTAGAAACGACTGGAGCTCTTTCTACTATAATCTATACCTATATCTATCCTCTTCTATTCTCCCTAGTTTAATTGTTATAAGAGTCAGTATTGTCTATTCTATTGGTCAGTTGAAATTTATTATTTCTACATCCGTTACGGGACTAATTAAAGCCAAAATCCGAATATAATTTTACTATATTGTAACACAATATCGGTTAACATTCTAACAATCTAGGATTCGCCGAATTTTGAACTCGACCAAATTAAAGTGGCGCAAAATTGAAGGTTTTCACTGGATTTTCCAAGAAATTCCAAAAACCGCTTAGATATGCAGGAACTAATGCTATAAAACGCAAATTTCCAACAGAAACTCAAAAAACAACGGCCTGGCAAGAAGTTATTTATGACTCACCTCGTATAGCTACCGATTTTGGCTTATATTTGAAGACAAAACAACCTTCCAGCTTACCTTATCACGTTTGACTGGTAGTACGGATGAGCGTGGGGGCGGCTGTTGGTGGTAGTGGTGGTGATGGCGATGTATTGGGCGGCACCGAACCAAGAAGGGCGGCAGCAGAATGTTGATATATGGACATGGATGGTATGTATACGGGCGGATAGATTGTTGCTGCGGCTGCTGCAGCAGCTGCTGTTGCTGTTGTTGTATATAAGCCCGGATATGGTATATGATGGTATGTATAACGAGCTGCTTCGACTGCGGCCAAGGCGCGGATCTCCAAAAATGCTGCAAAAATCATAATTTTTCTTTAATTAATTTCTATTTTGATTTGTTGATATGTTAACAAGATGGTGGTGGAAACAACAGAAATGCAATAGTGTCTAGTGTTTTGTTTTCAAACAACTGCATAGAATCGTTAAATTGTAATTTATGACAACTATAAATGCAAAAGGTTATAATATTTTTAGTATGTGCATATGGTTCGTTGTTGCCATATTGATTATACAATAGACATTGAAATGGTAACGATGATATTATTGATAATAGAAAAGACTTGTTTTATTAGCCTTATCAGGCCCGTAATGAACTGGCCGAGTAGACAGGGCCAACTGCCATTAGGAGGCCCATGCCATTGCCTTTTCAATTTAAATTGAAATACCATGTTTCATCTCGGACTAGCTCTAATGGCAAATGCTTCTATTTGGCGAGCAATTGTAAAATATTTTAAGGATTTATAGGATCCCTGAAGATCATTTTAGAAAATTTAAAGTTCGCCAAAAACAAAGTCACGATTTGCAAAAGTAAGATACACACGTACAATGACTCAAGCATGCTCTCAACATTTTTTTTTCATTTTTCTCCATCATATTCCAGAATAAATGTAAAATACTCCTACCCATTCCAGAATAGAGTAGAGAGAAACGAAAAAAATCAATATTGAGGGCATCTATAAGTCATTCTAAATAATTTTGTGTGTGTAGTTGGTTTATGAAATCCCTATTTGGTCAAAAACGATCAACTTTCAAACTACGGGACCAAAATTTCGCTAAAATAATTTCCAGAGATCCTATAAATCCCTAAAATATTTTACAAATCGCTCGCCAAATAAGAGCAGTTGCTATAAGAACTTATAGTTCGGTATAAGCTGATATCTCGCAAAAATTAAAATAGAATTTCAAGACTGATCCCAGGTTTTTTCTATTTCAGAAAATTCCAATTGAATTTACCATATTTTTGTTTTTCGTCACAATTTACCCAATTTTCCGAAGACTTGGACAGAGTTTATAGAATATAGAAAGCGCTTTCCAAATATCTAAGAAATTTTCCAAATCACTTGCTAGTTTTCCGGGAAATCGCCAAAAATTGAAGGGATTTTGTTACAGCTCTTTTTAGATTTTGTGCCAAAACAGCATTTAATTATCAATAATTGGCTTGTTTTCCGAGATGAAATATCAATAGAAAGAAGATTTCAAGGAGCATTCGAGAAGTTTTCGTGTTGGAAAATTGCACCTCAAGTCCAATCTGAATCGTCACCGGGGCCGAAATAATCTTATACGGCACTAAATTCGTCTTCTAACAATAAAGTAATGTTCTAGAACTCTTATCGGAGGGCACGATAAAAGATAATTAAATGATATTAGCACTAACAAAGAGTTGCACTATATTCTCTTATTATAATTGATGATCACAATTTACACCTTCTCTTAGCTCATAATTGAAGTAATAATCATTTACCTTACTACAAAAAAGTAAATGAAATAAAAACAGAAAAATAGAATAAAAACTACGGCATAATTGCATAGGTCAAATATAAGGCAAACAAGGCGATAAGCGGTGAGTTGGAATTATATTAAAATACATCAAGCCTCAAGATATAATGAGCCTTGATTGATAAAGTACCGTAATGTTGGCAATAAGGTGATGAATTATTTCTATTAAATACCTTCGTCGATCTGCCTCCATGCTTCCTCCTGATCCTCTTTGGCATACTTCAATATAACGTCTACTAATGAAATCATCTTCCACGATAGTTGGAATTTGTCTTTAAGTCTTTGGCAAAATTCTAATAAATTCTCAGCACCACGACCTAGGAGTATAACAAAAAAATAATTAACACATCACCTTGTTTTTACATTATGACTAATATTGCGTAAGAAATTACAGAATAATTACACCAAAGTATGAATGAATTTATATAAATCGAAACGTCCATATCGACTCTTGAAGCTCAAGGGGATGAATTGAAAATCGATGGCGAAAATAGAGTTTCATGTCAGTCTGGCATTAATTCTTATCGACGCAAATTATCAATTTGTAAATTCCGATAAAGAATCGTGGATTTTATAATTATAATAACAAAGAAAAACAAAAGTACAGGAGACAAACTGTCTCGTACAATATTTAAACAAAATTTTGTTTTGATGTTCATTTATATCAACAAATTATTGCTAATCTTCCGAAATATGCGTAGGATATACGGTTGGGGAAAAACGGGAACAATTAATACAAAAATAGACATTAAAGTTTTCCACCTTATCAATGACACACGAGACAGTAATAAATTACACTTACAAAAACTAGGAACGATAAATGCATAGTTACATAGGTCATTGTCAAGGTTAAGATAATGAACACGCAAGTTGTGCTTCATATTTTTATCTGTCATTATATAATATTACCAATAATAATAATAGCAATGAAGATAATAAAAATTTGAATATGCATAAAGGTACCTGGTTATGCAACAATAATTAATATTCTATAACGGAGATAGTACATTTTATAGAAATTGAATCATTTTGTATTACTTAGTAACAGATAAGTTTGCATATTTATAAATAGTTGCAGTCCACAAGGGCAAGGTTCCTATTAGAATGTCATTGATAAATGTTAGAAAAATATTTCTACGTAATTACCTAATAATTTACGATAAACTATCCCGAAATAAATTGAATAAAAATAGAATTTAAACTAAATGTTTTAAATTAAATCAGTTGGTTTTTAAAAAATTACCGAAAAATTATAAATTATCGCCAACCGTCTACCGAATTTATTAAAAATCTTCAAATTTCTTTATCAATAGAAAAACGTTATCGTTCATCATTGTTGACACAACTTATATTAGTCAAATATTTAATTCTATGATTGTATCAAATCCCATTTAAATGTCTAATCAAATTTTTCGATTTACGATTAATCGACAGTATTGTTTTAATTTAAGCCGCTCGGGGATTTTTCCATCGATAATTCGAAAAGCTTTAAAATAATCAACAAAAAGAATGAATTGTAGAAGAATTAATACAATGATAACACAAGGTCGGCAATTAATCTTTATTACTATTACTATCATTATTATTATCTTGTAACAAATGTTTCTAATGATTGGAATAAATTTTAAAAGACAGCAAACGTGCAACATAAAAGTAGACAGGAAATTAAAAAAAAATATGGTTAACTAATGTAAATTAATCAATATAGTATCGTATATATATACATATAATTTCTATTGTTTCGGGAAACAATTGGATATTGCTTAATTAAATAAGAGAACAAATACATTTATTGTATTGTGGCAAAGTTTTTATGACTTTACAATTTTATTAGAAATTTTTCTATTTTGGATACAAATCATTAATTTTTCGATTAATATTAATAATAATAGTAATGGGGAAATATGTTTAGATAATAAACTTTACTTATATATTATTTAAATAAATTCTAAAAATTAAAAGAGGGAGAAAGAACAACAAAAGAAAGATTAAGTACTTAGTTAACGATTGTTTGATTATAATTTACGATTCATAAAATAGCATCAATTCTAAATTACGATATTGTTATGAAGTTTGATGGAAGAATAGCTTTCATATTATTATTAGTATTATCATTATTATTATTATTAGTCATTCTTTGCGGAATATTTGATTTATTGTTATTTTATATGTTTCCATAATTTATTATCTGGATTGGATTAAATACTAGGAACTTTTTATTGTTTCATTGGCTTAAGATCGTATTTTATCCGATTGTATAGTCGCCAATAGGCCTCTAAGAAAACAATGACCAAGGCATTAGAGCCACAGTTAAAGCCTCAATTAAAAAAAAATCAATTTTAGACAACCTACGAATTAACCGAATTTTAACGCTCTTAAAGCCGAGTTACTTAAATAACAATAAACAGACGATAAAGTAATTTTAATTAGTTTAATTATTTGAATTAAAGTCACATTATAGCGCCAGATTAACTTAAATGTTTGCTAGTTTTATGACAACTCAATAAAACTTTCCGAGTTTTGAAAAGGTTGGAACAATTTGACTCTTGTAACTCGTTTAAAAGCCGAAAAAAGGCACATTATAACGCGACTTTCAAAAGCAATGAAGAACGGCTCGAAGAACTTTGATTTTTTTCGTTTTTCGTCCATTATTCTACAACAAAATGGAGAGAAAACCAATGTTGAAGGCGTCTTTAAGTCTCTCAAAATCGTTTTGCAAGCTGTAAAGATCAATTTTAGTTGCAACGCGCTCAGTCAAGGTACTCATTTAGAAATAAATGGAGTATAACTAAAATTGATATTATTACCATTTAATTAAAGTTAAACTGAAGCGTTCATATAAAAGCTGCTATTTGACAAATTTTTAAAGATTTCAGGAGGTAATTTTAGCCTAATCGTAGCTCATTTGAAATTTGATCAAAAAGCACTCGATTTATTCTACAATGCAATTGAGAAATTATTTAGAGAGCATATTTGAGTCATTCTAAACAATTTGGCGTGTTGTGCTCAGTTTAAAAATCGCACCATTGTGTGAAACGATCGTTTCTGATAAGCCTCGACGTCGAAATTTTGCTGAAACGACCTATAAGGACCCTCATGTAAATCCTAAAAGTATTTTTCAAATCGTTCGCCTTATAAACCTTCTAATTTTAGTTAGAACCCCTGCAATAATTGTTGTTTAAAATGGGATAAAATCGTTTTGAAAGTTGCAAATTCTGGACAAATTTCCGTTAATTATCCTATTATTACATAAACAAAGTCAAGCTGATTAAATTGATCTAAACAGAGTATAAGCGACAATAGAACCGATATGTGCATTTATTACGAATTTCCTTGAAATTTTGCGAATTCTTTTAGTAGAGCAGTTAGAATATTTTATTTGTTACTAGAAAATTGTATTTTTTCTCGATCAGTGGTTAAGTTTCTATAATTATAGATGAGTTCTCGAATAAAGGTCAATAACGAATACATGTAAATTATTAATGATTATGAATGATTTAATTGATTAAACACTTTTGAATACGTGTAATATTAATGAGTAAGCGTTAATTTACAATTTAACACAATTATAAATTAACTTTTATGATGAAAAGATATTTAAAATCGAATACAAAACCTGTTTCTAATAATAGTTACCTATACAGGAGATTCTGAGTTCTATGTAATGATAAATAATAAAATTAGAACAGAAAAATAGAGGAGTACGAGAAAAATGCAAATTTGAATATTGTTTTATGTGACAGTTTGAAGGCAATTTATGTTTCTAGTGGTATTATTTCCAGACTACATAACAATAATTTTGTAAATAGTAAAATAATTTTGAAAGAATTATTTTAACAACTTTTTTAAGAGTTTTCGCTTTAAACCAGATGCCAAATTGTTAAAATTTAATTTTAAAACAAATAATTCGAAATTATTTAACGTTACTAGTTTATTAACGTTTTGGGCATCTGTCCAGGTAATTTATTTCGTTTAAACTGCGTTGATATAAATTAATATATCAAAAAATTAAATGGTATAAAACCCAAAGATAAGGATGATATAAATGACAAAATAATTACCATAGACTATTTCAAATTTTATCTCACGAGTAAATCAATCTGCTCTACTTCTAAGAGTCCGACTTGCAGTCGAATTAAAATATTTTGTCTACTTAAAATTAGTTGATAACAAGCGCCAATGAAATGGTAATTTATTTTTGGTTTTCTACAGAAATTGTCGTTCTATATGCCCCGATTTGCAACAAATTTGGAGGAATGCACACGAATTTGTCGCTGTTACCAAGCAAATTTGCATCAGCTGACTCAATATTTAAACAAACCGTGCGTTCAGATTATAAACGTGTAAAATTTATCAACTCTTTTTATAAAATTGAACAAAAATTTCCAACTTGGACGCTTGGAGTTTCGGAATTTCTCACCAGTTAGTAAGAATTTCTATTTTAATTCTGGATAATTCTAAAAATCGAAACTAGAAATAAGCATTCTTTTAGAATTTGAATAATTTTAACGCAACATCAAATCAAAACAGAATCTTTGTTGTGGAAAACTTGACTTTTCAAAAATTTCCTGCCAGACTGACATTTTTGTGTAATTTTTCAACTTACCTCACATTTCAAGAATAATTTGTCGTTAAATTATCATGATAAGATAAATTATCGCCAGATTAAGTAGTTTTTCAAATTATGAATGTAAATATATGAATTAATATTGTTAGGAAAAATTGAAAATGAGCAATTGATTTTTTTAAATAAAAAATTGTAAGCAAACAAATTGAAAATATTTCAATGTCGAGAAGGCCTCTTTCTTCCGATTTTAACATTTCTTCCTGTTTTGGTTGACAATTCTTCCTTTCAATAATGAAGTAGCAATTAAATAATGATGCTGTTGTGTGTGTAGACGTAGATTTTTACGATGAACAAATGAACAAAAATTAAATAAATGACTTAATTATAAACTTAAATTAATTGAAGTCTTTTTGTAATTTCGAATTGAAATGACGGTTTATTTTAAATTAAAACGTTGCATTTAAACTGGAGGTTGACCGACTTGTACGACGAATTATTGAAGTGTCTTCGTTCTTGATTCTTGTTATCTGTATAACGAAAAAGAAAAACATAAAGAAAACATGCATTAACCGAAATTGTTAAAATTGCTAGATTAATTGAAAAGAAAATTACACCCAAAATTTGAGAATTTTGAAAAATTAATAAAATTAAAAACAATTTTGGGTGAATATTAATTTTTTAATCATCCATACTGACGGGTAGAAGTCCGCAGCTCCACTCCATCGTACATGTTGAGATTGTGGATTCTTGAATATTCGTTCACAACGCGTTTCCCTAAATCCAGTCAAGTTAATTAAAAATGATCAAAACGAAAATTAACAAAAATTATTTGAATCCAGAAAGATTATTTCTCATTATCGAGGCAATAAAATTCATTGGAAACTTATCAAATAAGCCAACAAACCTTCGTCGATCCGTCTTGATGCTTCCTCTAAATCGGCTCGGGCGTCCTTCAGGATTGCGTACATTAACGGCATCATCTCCCACGGGTACTTGAATCGCTCCAATAATTTCTGACAGTCCTCCAACAGGTCCGTACTTTGGGCTGTAACGTAAAAGGGCCGGCTTTAGAATGTTCGACTACAATTTCTACTCATGGGCGAAACTTTATTGTTGAATTTTCTCATCAATAATGAAAATTAGACGACTTACTTCACATATTTGACTACCCAAATAACTACTAATTAAAAAGTAATTATAGGGATGACTGCCATTAAAAATGATTAGTTCAAGTCGATGTAATTACCCACATATTTGTTGCCCCCTACTTAGATACTATTAGGATATAAAAAAAAGTACGCCACTGCTATACCTACATACAAATCGTTCAATTACGTTTTTCCTCTCATAGTACACCTATCAACTTTCTATATAATAACGACCATCCAATGGAATAGTCTGTTACTGGTATGTATGCTCCACCTTTAACTGCCATCTAAATTTCTATTGGACAATATGTTGAGAGTGAGAGAATCGTTATGTATATTTTATTATTATGTAAGTGCATATAACATATATAAAGTGGGAAAGAGAGCAAATACAAGTGAAAAAAGACAAGATAAAAGGAAGTTATTAATTATTTATGTTGTATACACGTATGGGCTTATAGATGTTTATAATGGCCAACAATTCAACAAACTCCGCCTTAAATTTGTTATTCAATTGTGTAAAATTTTAATTAAAAACCAACATATTCGCCATTCTTCAATTCGCCTTAGAAAATCCGCTAAATTGAGCATTTTGCGGATATAATTTCAACTGATAACACACAATAGTGTAAAATTTCCTTTATTACAATTACTGATTTAGCACCAAAAATTTTGCCAACTCCATCTTTTTGCTAATTTCCACATTGTTAATCTGTTTTTAAGCAGAATTTCAGGTGAAATACGAGAAGTTTTAAATGTAATCGAAAACAAGCACTACAAGTCTGTTAATTCAAAATTTTAGTCCTTTATTAAAATTGCCTCAACAATTTCAAAAATTATTCTTTTGTTTTGTGATAAGCTGTGATATTTTTATATTTGGTCAAATCCAGTTTTTATCTCTGAAATTGATAAGATTAACGTTTTAAGTGTCCTCAAATTAATTACAATCAAATTATTCTCCTATTAAATACGTACAGGTGTTTCGTTTTGAGTTTCTCAAATTTGTATTCCAATTAAATTATTTTTGTAAAATAACTAATGATCAACAAGCTCAATTTGAATTATTATTACAGATCGGTTAATCTTATAAGTTTAATTACATAATCGACAATTTACTACCCTCATAGTATCAATCGCTGATTAATTGTTACTTAATTGCTAATTACTTACAACAATTTTTAGAAAATTATACGTTTACTAAGGCTACCAACAGTTATGTTTGCTGGCAATTGATTTTTATTTTATTGGGCTTTTGAAAATAGAATTTACCCCTATCTGCGTCTTTCTGAACAGAAGCACATATCTCATTAGAATAGAAGATACTTCAATATTCAATTAAGATAAGAAACGTTCGTATTTGAGCAGCAAAGTGCTAAAAACGCATCTTAATAGGAAAATCGATTCAAAAATACGGCAAATATGGGTTAGAACCCTTAATACACACCCCAAACTCTACTATTTTTATATTCGAATACAAAAAGCAATAACAACTAAGTAATCACAGTTTCAGTTATTTGGAATACCCATTGTGGTATGGCCATTTTAATGATACAGTAGCATTAAAATTTCGAAATCGTATAACTATCCACACAGTGAACATAAAACTGTATTTTACTTTATTTTATTGCGTTCGTTTACTGTTACCTCAACCACCGTCGCCACTACCACCGTTCAGGAAATATAGGTGGTAGTGATCAATATACAGTCACACGCAGAAAATACGGAAACGGGAAGCTTTTACATTCGATAATCGTAAAATAGACTGTCATTTAATAGTCTCTATTCTAACATACCTGATCTGACTCAACTAGTGATTGCTATTAGATTGGAATCTCTAGGAATATTAGCGAATATTTGCTATTTTCGTTGATTTGGGGGCTGATTTATTGACGAATTTGACTAGCAATAGAGCGTGAAATTAAATTTTATGGAGATTTACGATTTATTTTACATAAATTTAGCAACAAATCGGGGAGAATTCATAAACAATTACGACAACCGGTCGCATTTATTTAAATCAATATTTTACAATAGAAAATATGCGTTGATATCGGCAAATATACACGTTGTTAATTTATTTTGAAAGGACTTAATTTTAGAAAACGTTTGTCGTAAAATATAAAATCAAAAGTTTAATAAAGCTGTAACTATAATTTGATTGAACAGTACAAGCAAACTGAATTATGAAAAGTTCGTAAAATGTAAACACCACCACGAATCGTGACCAAACAATCTAAACATATGTGTAAAGTAAAAAAGTTTAATTGACGAAACAACCAATAAAGAAACGAAATTCTACACTTCGTTAAAGTCGATCTTGCAACGTTAGCAGGTCTTTTCGTATAACACAAGCAACTAGAGAATAAATACGATTCTTGTATACCTTGAAATACCAATCAAGTTATATGTTATACAAAACAAACCCAATATATTGATATGGCACCTCTCCAACGTCCACAACAATGTTTTCTCGATTTTATTGCTTTGAAACATTTCGACTTTAACAAGTCGATGTGTAAATTAAACTTCTAGAAATCATTATTGGCCTAATACTGTTGCTATTCGTAAAAATTCATTTCGGTATTTCAAAATAAAATATAAGTGATAGCGCTATGATTAATGATCTCTCAACAAATTGATCGACGAATATAATTAATTGTAAATTATGATTTTATTATAATCCAAGATTGATTTAATAAAAACGTCCAAACTTGAAACATCTTTATCTGCAATGGATGACAATTTGATTGCGACTCTAACAAGCCTCAATTGGCCCATAAATCCGCGATATTGCCTGAAAAATAAATAATTTCCGTGTTTATACCCACAGCTATAATCGTTAGACACACATTGGCTACCTTATTACATAAAAGACTTATTGACAAGATAAATGTAAGCAATTTAACTATTCTAGCTCCCTACTTGCAGACATGCATGTTGATAAATTAATGCCATTAAAATTAATTTTATTCTATAGAAGGGTTAAAAAACAAACAAAACCAAACTATAGGAATTGTGCAAATTTAAATAAATTGATAAATTATTCAAGTCATAGCGACTAATTTAAAAAGTACTAATTTAGCATCCTAAAATTGATCTGGGCTTCGAAACGAAAATTAATTCAAGATATTATCTTTGTTTATAAAATATATATGCAAATTCCAATCAAAATTGATTAATTCTATCAACAACGATTAAAAAAATTAAATTTGCACATTAATGATCAAAATTTAAATCAAAACGAGTAGATAAATCCGCCTAAATTGAGCAAAATTTCTATAATTTTTGTGGAAATTCTCCAATTCCTGGCCGTTAATAGTTAATATCGTCGCTATTCTACGTTCAACATCTATAAAATTTTAGTTTTAAAGCCTTTGAAAACTACACAACACTATCGAGGCACATAAAACAGAATAAGTCGTTTGTTAAAAAGATTAACACGTTGAACGATCACCTTTGTTTGTTTGAAACGTACATAAACTACTATTATAGGAAGTATATGAAAAGAAAACGGGGTAAACGTTAATCTTGTTTGTGAAGCGTTATTATAATGAATAAAAGCGACAACAAAAGAATAGATTAAGTCAAATAGCCAATTTAGAGAAGACAACCAAAAGGAGGGACTAGTTTGTGAAAATACTCAATGGAAAATTGAGGGTAATTAGATCGATTTGAACTGAAAAATTGTTATAAAACACAAGATTATTCGCACTTACTAACAAGAAACTTGTTTAGTGTTATTATAATTAATATTATCTAATGATAACCCCTGGATTAATATCCAGGGGAGTAGGTACATAAAAAGATAATACTTTTAAATATAATCCCGCATGAACGAGACTAGAATAAAATTGCATTAATATTGTGTGCGTAGGAATGGAAAATCATAAAATTATTCCATATATTCATAGAAACGAAAAAATCAATCTTCGAGAATTATGTCGCTTATTTCAACCTGTTTAGTTCTATTTTATTCGTTTTCTCAAATTGATAAGTGGGCAAACTTACAAGCGTACAATAATAACAGAAACAACAACAACAACAACAAGAACATTGTAGACGAATAATTTATTTGGTTAGGTGTTGAGGAGGTATTGTTCTTGAGATTTTACGACCGATTGAATTATAAATCCAGCCACTCGATACCAGTAGCTGTAAATGTACGTTAATTATAAATTTACTTATGGCTATTAATTGGTTCAAAAGTTATGTCTTTGCCATTTTGTACTCTCATTTTTTTTTTGTAAATATACCAATTATAAGAAAATGGAAAGAAATTGTTATTGGCCATATAAATTCCGTTTTTAATTGAATTTCAATTGGGAATGAAATATTTTTGAGTGTAATTGTTTGTAAAAACAGACGATTGGTAGTTTAACCACTCCATTAATTGTATCAATTAAAATATTGACTTTATTTCTATTACTATTAGTTTATGTAAAATCGAATTGGAGAAGCAATTTTTGGTATAATAGACGTAATAATTCATCGTTCAATTCATGTTGAAAGCTCGGAATCGTAGGGTCACAGTCTTTCTTGTGTAGATTCATATAATAAATTATATTAATACTTATCTTGAATAAATCATTAGTTTCGAACAAGTAAGATCCGTTACATACAATTTTTAACTTCTTTATAATCTGTTACATCCGATAAAGAAACGCGTTCGTATATAATTTAACCATTCGGTTATTTATGTTTTTACAAATTATAACATGTACAAATTAACATAAGTGTTAAGAGAAAATAACGAGATGATTGCTTAATAGAATAATAATCTAATAGAAAAAGCACTAAATAGACATATGCAGATATATTTATCTAAAAGGTAGGTAAAAGATGATTATTATAATTGAATACAGTCATATGGCTAATGAACAAACACCTGCAAAGTGTCTGTTAATTCGAACAACCTTATAGCTGAATTGTTATATTTGGTAGAATTATAAAGATAGTGTTGTGTAATCTGCAATAGTTATTATGTAGTTCACTAGACAGACATAAATATTTATTTATCAATAGAATTTAATTAAAATGATAATATTTCAAATAGAATATAAAGTGTCTAGTGTCACAAACAGAGCTTTTTGTTATAAGTTTATTTACTTATTGATTTATTTATTTATTCATTTAATAAAGCAAAAAACCTTTAAACAATTGTTTCATTTCATACATTATCTGTAGCAACCGTATTAAAATTTAACAGAAATAAATCAGCAACGATCATAAAATATTTATTGTAAAATATAAAGATGTCTAACGAATTCACGGAATACATTATAATAAATCACAAATTGAAAAAGCTATCGTTTCAAAAGAATATCGACGATTTTTCCAAACGATTACCCAAATCGTGTTAGAACAAACATATTGACGAAACTATCGAAAATAAATCGAATTTCGACTTATAGGGTGAATTCCCGATTACTTTTTCGTAATTATAAATAAATCAGTGCAATGGGTTTGGATTTATTTAAATTTCAACATTATTCAATCAACTATATTTAAGTTGATTTCTTTCGGAGATGAGATGAGGACGACGCCGACGTTTCTAAAGCTCCTTCAAGTCGTACATAAAAGTCGATCTAGTAGAACGCGTCGGTTACTCATACAGGCAAACGAAAAGCATTCATTGCACAGGAACACAAAACGCTATTATTATACAAAAATAGTCGCTCTATTTACAGATAAAAAATTAATACAGATTAATACTAAAAATAACGGCAGGATCAACGATTTATTTTATAGTTACATTTAAAATAAATGCTGAATTTATATTTGTAGACGATACTAGGAGCTAATCCCCAAACTTGTCTTATTCTTTTTGTTATGCGAATTTGTAGCGACTTACAACAGCATTCCTTGTGTTTAACAGACAAGATGATCGGTGTATCGACAGTTGATCTTCGTAAAATCAATCGATTATAACGAGAAAATTAAATATTTATCTACTTGTAAGTTTCGAATTGATAGCTTTCAACAAATTATCATTTACAAATCAATCAAACTGTCAACATTTTTAATAAACAAAGAACTGGCCCATTAAAATCTATCGGGTTAGCCGAAACCACTCTTGAACCACTTACAACACCTAAATTGCTCTTGTGTGAATTAATTTCGTATTGAATTACGCGAAGAATGTTTAACGCGATTTTTATTAATTTTATTAAAACGAGAAAATATCGAATATAGAAACGGGTCGATATTTATCGCCATGGGAAGTCAACATAGCCACTTTATAAGTAAACGAAATTTCCCAGAGAATTTAGTTAAATAGCAAGTGTTGTTAAACTATCCGTCAATATCGTTAAAATCTAATCTACAGTGATTAATTACAGAATTTTTAGCATTATTCAGTTCCATTTGAACTGCAAATTAATCGTCAGTTTGGTTTTACATAAAAATGTAGACACCCAATATTATAATTTTTTATCCAAACTTGTACATTGTAGACAATGTACTTGTTTGATTGACAAAAATTTTTAATTGATAAGAATTGCTACAAATTTTCAGTACTGCCAGTAAAATAACAATACTACTAATTATCAAATATTGTAACTAATTCTACATCATTATAAAATTGTAAATTGAGTAATTACTTCAAATTGAGGAAGTTAATTGAATTTGACGTCGAAAAATAATGTGTGCATGTTTTTCATGCTAAGCTTCACTCAATTTATTATGTATTTTTCATAAAGCTCTGATTCCTTTGACGTATAATTGTTATTTCAATTCAAATTGTAAAAAAACTACCACCCGAATCTTGAAACTACTATTTTAATTTTTTATACGTGTGAAAAAAAAATTAATCTTACTAGAGGCGCCAAAGAACTATAATTATCGAATCGAATTATTTTCTGTATTTCTATTTCTTTAATTTCAAATTCTATATCGTTAATTATTAAGCAATCACGCTAGAAATCAATTATAATTAGTTGAGGTAATTCGTCTTAATAGTTATCGGCGACTATATTATTTAACTTTATTATTTAACAGAAATTCGGTCGGTAAATCTTGAAACTTCATCGAAAAGCAACATAGAAATCGTATTTTCGAAAAATCGAAACAATTTTAATCTCCGATAATTACAGTTCATAAAAATCCAGTTTTACTCCCAACTTGTTTCGTATAATATGTTGTAACGTCTAGTTCATATTCCATACTTATGGTTGATTTAAAAATAAACGCAGTCTACAATACAAAAATTATAAATAAATTTTAAAAAGAAGGAAATTTCGATTTTAATTTAATTTAATAACAAAGTTTTAATATCGACAAGGATAGTGTTACCATCCTATTGTTCAAATAGATTCAAACGACAGTTTTACGATATTTTCAACCTTTATAACGTACAGAGAAATGCATAAATATTTAAGTATAGCCATGTATAAATAGAGTAATAAAATCACAATATTATAGATGGTAAAAAAATCGTTTTTCTATACATAAAATCCGTACATTTATTGTAGGATCACTCATCTACCGTTACATTGTAGACCAAAGAATGCCCTTAAGTGCAATCATTTAATTTCTATTGAATGTCAATTTCGTGTAACACAAAAACGAGTTACATAAAATTTAATCATTGCATATTAATACCTATATTATACATTATATAAGTCCCGTAAGTTATAAGTATGTGCAAATATAGTCGAGAATATCGATAAAAATAAACTACCACCGGAAATTAACTGTTAGCTTTTTTGCATGCTCCAATAGGCTTACAAATTGATTAAACGCCGATATTAATTGATTTAATTTCGAATATGACGTTACTAAAATAGCCGAAATTGAACCTGTGCCACGATTGTTAATTTTAACAATTATTCGAAACGTTTTATTTGATTTGACACAATTTTGGCAACTGAAAGTTACAAATTTTCACCAAACAAATTGCCTTCTGTCAACTTTACAATTAAAACATCCCCATGTTGCTCGTTTAAATTAACGAAATGTAATTAGACTACAATAAAATTGGGATATCTTGTAGATGAAGATCAAAAAGTGGAACTATTTGTAACAAGTTAGATAAATTATAAATCTGGTTTAGCAACTATTAAGACATGTACGAAGCTAATTAATAAAGTTAATTAGAAACGGATAGTCGAATTTTACACATTTGTAACGCAACTCAAATATCGATGGATTTTTTTTGGATTCGTATCAGTAAATCAAGATTTTGTGGCTTCATGTTTTGAAAACCCCTGCAGTTTTAATATTTCCGCATTAATTCTCTACTAAGAACTTAATAAAGAGGAGAACGATAACGGAATGGAGCTTTCTTGGTATTTATTCAACGAATTTATCCACATAACACCCGATAAACTGATAAAATTGAAACTAACAACTTGTTTTCATAGAAGACAATCGTGCTAACTATAAATCAACAATTAAGAAAAAACAAAGATAAAATGGAAAAACTCTATGTTAGCGTTAAATTATCGGAATTCTCGTACAAGTCCGTAACAAATTCGCCATTTTTTAAACTGAATTATTTTAAATCTACGTGGATTCAGTAGCTATTTGCGTTTAAATTTAAAGTAGACGATAATAATAGTTCTTCGGTGTATACCGGCTGCCGCCTTCAAGCGTGATAAAGTATGCACAAACTACGTTTATATTAACACAAATTAATGGTTCTTATAAGAACATAAATCGTACTTCGGGAAAGATTATGAATCTGAAATTTATAATGCAGATTAAATTACCGCCCAGGGTTGCTTTATTTCTTAATTTCAATCAAAATAAGTTTCATTTACCGTTTATAATTAGATACTCGTTCAGAAAAATACAACTGAATATCAGAAACAGTAGCAAAGTTGATAATTTTATAAAATTCTCTTTAATTTCTGTTAAATATAGAGACTTATTGTTTTTAATGCCACTACTATTGGAGATTATTTTTCAACTGGACTGCATGTACAAAACTGGTTAGACTTTTAAGGCTCATCCTTTTGACCGAAATATCATTCAATCGGTTATAATTATAGTCAATTTATATGCACATTTTTAACATCGTCTACTGGTTTTTTGCAATTTTGACGAAACGAAACCAAATCAGACACAAAATCCAGGAATATTAGAAAAACATCTGTGGAAACTTCAAAATTATCGTAGATTATGGGACATTTGAATTCCATGTCTTCAACTACGGTAATTCTGATGGTAATCTTTCGATTTGTGTACGCCTACTTATATCATTGTCAGATCAAATCGTTGTAACTAATTGTGGAGAAATACTGGATATTAAACAATTACATTAGGGAATTTTTTAAATTCATTCCAATAGCGGTGATAAACCGGAATTACCGGTAAAATTTAAGAAGATACTCAAAATTCCAGTTGTAATCAAGTATTCGCAATCTACCTACTGTACGTAGAGTTAAATTTGTTGAAATCAATCAAAATTTGATTATTTTCAATGTCCGGTTGTCGAAATTATTTTATACTCGACATTTTTCTACCAATTTATATTCGTACTTGTTGAACATTTACAAAACAACAATAATAAAATATCGTTTGTCAGATGGCAACAGATGATTTATTTACAACTGGAACATGAAAAAGCAACTCTAAATACGATACATTGTTGGTATATCGGCAAAATGTAGATTCTTTAAAATATAAAAGAAATATTTAACAATTTCTATTATATACAAGCAACAATTTTTGATTTATATGCTCCCAAATATTTTCTTAAACGTACAATTACGCTGATAAATTTCTCATGTTTACGAATGTTTTGGTTCTTTTACATTTTACAATAATTTCACACCAAACCGACAGTGTTGCCTTGAAATAACATGAATTCACTATACTGTAAAGTAAATTACAATAGAGTAAGGTAATTTTACAGGACTACAGGCTAATATTTTCTCCACTTCTTGGTTTAATAAATATATGAAAAGTGGCTCGTTACATACAATACAAATTCCTCGTTAATCACAGATCTTCAAATGATTCGAACGAATATTAATTGAGAGATAAATATGATGAATAATTGTTTTAGAATTTGATGTTTAATTAATTTTATCACACATTCAGTCTTCTACTAGTTGTACTTACATGCAATTGATTTTAATTATTCGGCTTACCCCCATTTTTAATAAAAATTGTAAATTTTATGGTTTGTGGACTTATATGAGTATAATACAATTAAATTACTATGTAGATGGATGCTATCCTTGAACTGTTCAAAGATGAATATCTGCTAGATAATAAAAATTCTGCATAAAATATGATTTATAAAACAATTTATTTGTAACTAATGAAAATTTAATTATAGTTATTTGATGATAATTTTTTTATATATAAATTAGATAGAAAAATATGGATGGCGGTTACAATTTGTGAATGTTGATGGAATTGTTTAAATTATGAAAATCACAAACGAAGAAAATACTATCAGTTTCTAGTGTCAATGGACTTTGTCAAGTTTTCATAACATATTAACCATAAATATGAACGTGTCTTGTATATACATACACATATTTTGCTCATATTAAATTTCGTATAAGGTAGAAGAGTAAATAAAATGAAGACATAGGGTGTAAAAGCTTGAAAAATATCCTTATGGTTATTTGACTTTGAATATTAAATATTATCAATAGGAAACACATAGGAATAATAAAACATAACCATGCTAACAAACCTATAATCGTTTAAAAAAAAAAAAAAAAAAACTGAATAGTGGCATTCTAAAATTTCAATGTTTATATTTAACATATCGACTAGGAAAGTGGAAAATTCGAAAATTTAATACTTCAATTAACACATTACTTTGAAGATTACCTGTACTCCCTACATTCGGTCTTCAAACCGAACCAAAGTGCAAATAAGATCCAGTGTCTGTTTTTAAAGTACACGTTAGACTTCTAATAATAATCACAAATTGAAGACTTATCGTTAGTAGCTAAAGAATATTAGTTCTAAATTAACAATTTTGATTTTACCACCGATTACGATAAAAATTTTACAATTGCCTGTTTTTTGAAATGCATGCCTTAATTAATCAATGTTCGACATTAATTAAAAACAATAGATCTTGCACTAGATATGGACAAGAAATTGAAATTCAGTCCAAATTATACCTGTTAAGAATTTTTTAATATGGCAAACGGGTCACGTTTCGTTATTTTTGTCGTTGTTATTATTAGTAATAATAATTGGACTAAATTGGATCTGAGTAAGTAAATTTTTAAATAAATTGTGTATCGATAGTTTGTAGATTACAACGCTTATCGGGTTTCTTAAATCCAATTAGCACCTAAATTCTCCGCAGGAAAATTGTGTTTTTTTCTGTTAATTTTTTAGCGACTAACGAATTGATCGAATAAAAATGATCAACATCAGATTTTAAAGAAAATAAATTAAAAAAAAAACAATTGTTTCACTTCCATACAATTATAATTATATCAAATTGAACCATTAACGTATAAATCACAAGCGATTAAAACAGCTGTATATTTTTCAGTCTGAAAATTGTATAAACATTATATAAAAGTCAAGTGAATGTTATAGATTTGTCGACACTCAATCCAAATGGAAAATAAATGCAGACGAAGAAAAGCAATATACAAAACTTAATCACTCAAGTATGATGCGATAATTTTAAACGTTTATAATTTTTATAAATCTGTCGGCAGCCTTTTATATTTTGCAACACCATTTAATAATTTGTGTAAATTAATAACATAATGGCTCTATTCAATAGTCTTTTTGCAAGTGTACGAAATTTTTATTTAAAAAACTTGCAATCGAGGTACGGTCCATAATGGCAGGCAAAATTTGTGAATTTTTCTCACAATATCCAATTTAAACGTTAATATTTCGTCGTCTTTTGCAAAACTTGCCGATCGACAAACAGAAAAGCAACAGGTGGACGATTCAGAAGAAAAACAAAACGAAAAACAATTCTATAAACACTTTATAATCCCTTATTTTGTGTCTGTTTGAAGCCCTTTTTGTGTTCATTTAATATTTCTATTTATTTATGTTTTTGTTAAAGTTTTAATTTTTTTTTTTTCAAATACCTACAAGACTACAATTATTTCAACAATAATTTTTGAAAATATGAAATGGAAAAAGAGTAGCCAACTGCTACCGAGCTGTATTACAACCGCAAATTGTGGTGTTTTGAGTGGATGAAGAAGTCTTTAGACTTTGTATAACAAATAAATCAATCAAGTGAACATAACTTAAATCGCGTTTTTTCTAAAAACAACCACATCCACTCGTTACAATTTGAAATAAATTACAAGTTTGGGTGATTGCTCTTACAGAATTTTTGCCAAATTAACAACTGAAAACAGCTGAAATTGCCCATCATTCTTAAACTAACTAATGATTTTACAAAATACGAAAATTGCAAGTTCCACAAATTTCAACCATTATAATATAGAATTATCTTTGTTTATTGAAAATTAGCTACAAATTTAACAATTTACGGATAACAATGTAGCATGATTTTTAACATGGGAACACTTCAACCAATTTTCGTTGATAGACGAAAAATTAAAAAAGTAACAAGAACTGGTTCTCATTTTGAAAGAAGCAATATTTGACAATATAAAGCACCGTTTGATAAATGATAAAAAGCTGGAGTTAAAAAGAAAATATAGGTTTTTGAAATGAAACCAATGAACTCAACTATGAATTTGTTTTCTTTAAAGTAAAGATCAATCTCAATTTACGTTAACTTTAGCAATTGTAACAAAATTAAGTCTAAAAAATCGTTTTTGTTATAGAAAATATTCTCAAATAATTACCCGGAATGTAATTTTTTACAAGTACCTTCATTATGTAGTTAACGTATAAAATATTTGATTATTTGGAAAGCTTACAAAAGAACGTATCTACATCTAATACGCAAAATAGTAAAAATTAACTGTTGGATGGCATTTACACACGGGAAACTCGTTAAAATAGCAAAAATTACATTTTCTCATACAACTTGAAATTATGTAAATGTATGTAAATTAGTTTTAGTATCTAATAACATCTAAATACAATCCTTTTTCCAATTCAACAATTTTACCAAGACTAGGTAATAGAAATGGGAATTTTTTGCCAAATATTTTTACAAATACAATTAAAAAATGGGTAAAATTGAATGCAAAATTCTCAACAAATTGCATAGGTAGATTACATGTAAAGTGTTCTATCTTTAATAAATGGACGTATTTGATCATACACAACTTGTCAATACACCTGCTTTACTTACAATTCGTAATTATTATAAACCTGTTGTTTCTTTTCAATTTGGTAATGATAGGTAGAAGGCTGCTTGGAGGTCAATTTGACCAAATTAAAGCGCCGTAATTCATTTGAAAATTGGTTGAGGAGCACCAGTTTTAACAACTTTTACAAAAAGACTAGAGGCGATTCGAAAATCGATTTTTTACAATTTTCTTCTATAACATCCAAGTGTATGCATCTCTTACAATTACAATAACGAGCTAGTAATAAAAAGCAACTCCAAGTAAGCTACGAGGTACTAATTGTTCTAAAATGACCTCTAATGCTTGAAATAAAAATTAATCGACCACACTTTAAACCGATATCCTAAATAACGAAAACTTGAAGAAAATGTTATAAATTGGAATATAAGTGGGACAAATCACTTGATATGCTATCTACAAGCGAATTGAACATACCGCAATTTGTAAATGTTATGCCAAATAATATTTTTAATCAAACGTAATTTTAGTTTTTTTTTTGTTGAAACAATCCGCTTAAAGGTCCACTTACACGCCAAATCATTTGCGCAAATTGGCTTGAACACCTGTTCCGTCAACCGTGGCGCGAATTAAGTCTTCATCTATATCTGACTATTTTTTTTAAACAATTTTGGTGTTCCTCACGAACTAAACTGAACGTTTAAACGGCAATATTTGTTTTAATAAAATAGCTTGGGCATGTAAACGGGCCTTAACAATGATAAACTTTACATAATATTATAAATTTTCGATCATAAAAGTTTATAAGAAAATTATTTTATGATAAACCAAGGGTGTACAATTTACAAAATGTAGGTATCAAAAAGTGCCCAAACAACTACTAATTACTTATAATACGTTCAGTTGTATCATTACGATAATGTTTGAAGATAACCGGTTAGCAGTAGTAATAATGCAAATTAGAGGAAGTATAGGTAAGCATAAATTTAAGTTTTTGCCCATATATTCGTGAAGTATTTATTAAAATGCTTGTTTGACTGTATTTTACCTATATTGATGGTTGTTATGTCTACCCAACATTGTAGATTAATATTTTTAATACAAATATTGAAGATCCATTTGTAGATTATTTTTGACAATAAATCATTTAAATATTGCAGTTGAAGAAATTCGAAAATTGAATAACTTGATTGTATTTAATAGTTTTAGATTTTGTTAAGACTTAGAGAAAGTATAAGTAATCGCAATACAAATTATCATTAATCAAACAAATGCAAATAATGTAATTTAGTTATTATGGAAAAATTTCTATGGAATAGTTGCAAAATTGGAGTATCTAAGATTTAAACTTTTTGACACTACTAAACTACTAAAAATAGAAACAAAGAGACTACTTAAAGCTTTAAAAACCGTTCTGAATTCTTGCCAAAAGAAGATTTGTTTGTTGAAGAATTGTAATAATTATCGTTTAATTACAACCACATACGTATAATTAAAATAATTGAAGTGTCAATTTATATTTAAACTGTAGATATTATAAACTGTATGGACAGATAAGATAGAATATTCAAAAATAAACTTACCAATATTACCAATACTAACGGATGTGGTAGTTGGTATAGGTGCTGTTGGTGTTGTTGGTAAAGGTGTCATCTTTCTAACCACAGCCGATGGATTTGAACATTGCGATGAAGCTGATGAATCACAATCAACAATGTTTCTATCAATACCATGTATTGGTGATGGTGATTTTTGTGGTGATAATTGTAGTACTTGTGGATCAGCATTACCATTTCTCATCATAGCTTCATCTTGTGCTTGAGCACGACGCAATGCTGTCTGCATTGCCATAACACGTTGTCGTTCCGATGTTAGACGGCATTTTTCACATTTACACGTACGATATTTACAATATCTTTTATGTCCTTTTAATGCAACTTTCATACGATGATTACGACAACGGGCACAATTCGGTGGTGTTCTTGGTGTTGTTGCTGATGTACTCGATGCATTCAAATCCATTTTAACGTCCTGATAATCAGACCCGTCACTCATTGTGTTTTTTTTTAGAATTTCATTACACAAAAAATTGATAAAACTTGAAAACACAATTATCTTTTATATACACAAATTTATAAAGTGAACCAAGTGTCGATTGTATTGCGGTTATAATGTACACAAAGTTGAGTGTGTGCAACAGGTCGTTTCCTTTAGGGATGGTTTGAAAATTAAACGTTTCGTCACTACAATGATCCACAAAAAAGTTCACTTTTATAAAACTTGTACTGTTATTTAAAAAAATAATAATAAGAAGAAAATATCAATAAATTTAAGATGACAAGATTCGATGTTGTATGCAAGACACGTTTATAACACACCGACGACGGCGATAACGTTTGTAATTGGAACAGACGAGTTGCAGAAACTTTGCCGGATCAACTGTCACTCATACTGCAACGGTGATCAAATTGTATGTGTGTTTGTGTCTGTATGTTGTATGTTGGCGGTGCATCGATGGTTGAAGTTCTCTAGGACTAGAGGGGCAAATTTACGACAGTGAATAGAGTGGGGGCAAAATGCATGTGCGACGACTGAATGCATAAATGCAGTTCCCACATCTTCCGAACAGCGGATATCTATCTGCTTTATCCAGTGACTACTGTACTTTAACAATATTGCCATCAATCAAAACAGTGAAACGTTATAATTTATATATCCGATTTATATGTCAAATGGCAGGCGATTTTCAACTTTCTGTTTCATAAAATACAAAACAAATATTAAAAAACATGCAAATATGCCCTAGTGGAATCAGAGGAAGATTTTGTAGTCTTGCTCGAGTCAAAACAGAATAAAAATTTCAAATGAACAGTAAAGCCGGGTTCACAATCGAATACATGAAAATTTCACACGTTCGTTA
>JACDRP010000329.1:0-65665 GCA_013841185.1 Hycleus phaleratus | reverse complement strand
GGCTATGTTTTTGGTAATATAGAGTCGTAGCTTGGTTCATACAGAGTGTATGTGCAACATTATTTAAGCTCGCAGTAACCTATGACTTTGTGAACGTATGTCGGTTTCTTGTTTCAACTAAATGATCTGCATTACCGACATTCTCTTCTTTCAACAAATTGTCGGTAATGCAGATCATTTAGTTGAAATAAGAAGCTGACCTACGCTCACGGAGTCATAGGCTACTGCGAACTTAAATAATGTGGTACACCCTGTATAATTTGACATTTTTTTGTTGTATTCTCAAGGGAAAATAATACGAAAGTGTTGGTTCTAATAGAGTCGTAACTTGATTCATATACTTTGATAATTGTTATTTGTTTAATGCAAAATAAAATGATCATAGTCATGGCCATTTCTAAAGTGAAAAAACATTTTAATACAAAGTGTACAACCTCATAACATAGTTTGCCATAATTTTGATAATATAGAGTCGTAATTTGGTTCATATTTTACAATATTTGACATTTGTTGTATTTTTCAAAAAAAAACAAATGATGAACTAATAATAGCATGGCAGACTGTGATATAAATTAGTGTTTTAATACAGTGATGTACTTAGTTGGTTATATTTTCGATAATATGGTGTCGTAACTTGATTCATACTTCACTATATTTGACATTTGTGCAATTTTCCAATGGAAAATGAACAAACGAACCGAAATCATAGCCAACTGTAAGATGAAGTACCCCAATGTATATTAAATTGTAAATTAAATGGAACACTTTGTATTTAATTGTATTTTTGTTTAATAGATGTCGTTAATATCAAGCAGTACCGAACCAAGTCCGGAACCATTATTCGATCTGCACGATCTACATGGACAAGCTGCATTACATGTTGCTGCAAGATTGGGCCAAGCACAAGTTGTTAAAGTATAAAATTTTCGAAATTGCATCAAAAAATTTCCAAAAAATTAATTTTAAAAATTTTTGATTTAAGGTATTGCTTGAAGCTGGCGCTAATGCTGATCAAGCTGATGTTGATGGTTGGACACCGCTAAGGGCTGCCGCTTGGGGTGGACATACTGAAGTATTTACATTTACTAATCATTTTTCCAACATTTTTTTTTATTTTTCCAATTTAAGGTGGTAGAATTGTTAGTAAATCATGGTTGTTTATTAGATAGTGTTGATAGTGAAAATCGTACAGCATTACGTGCAGCAGCATGGTCGGGCCATGAGGAAATCGTTAGAATTCTCTTAAAGAATGGTGCCAATGTTAATTTAACAGATCATGAAGGACGTACAGCTTTGATTGCTGCCTCATATATGGGCCATTCTGAAATTGTTGAACATCTATTAGATTACGGTGCTGATATAAATCATTCAGATACAGATGGACGTACGGCCTTATCAGTTGCAGCATTATGTGCACCACGCCAGCCCAGTGTTAATGTTGTTTCAACATTATTGGAACGTGGTGCTAGTGTTGATCATAAAGATAAAGAAGGGATGACACCCTTGTTGGTTGCATCGTTCGAAGGGCACAAGTATATTTAATTTGAAGGGCTATAATTTCAAAAAAAAAGAGGGTTTTTTAATCGAAGATTTCTCGCGTGTTTTTCAATTTGTAGTAAATTTGGAAAATGGGTTGGGTTCGTCTTGAAATGCTCTTTCCAGTGCACTATGATGCTTTTCTACACATTGAAAAACAAGCGAGAAATCCTCGATTAAAAATCCGGTTTTTTTTTTTGATAAAAAGTCTACTTTAATCTTAATTTTTCTGTTAATAAACCCCTAATTTTAGGGATATTTGTGAATTATTACTAGAGAATGAAGCCGACGTTGATCATTGTGATAATTCCGGCCGTAGCCCGTTATGGGCAGCAGCTAGTATGGGTCATGCCCCTGTTGTTGCCTTATTATTATTTTGGGGTTGTTGTATCGATTCGATGGATTCAGAAGGACGTACCGTCTTATCAGTTGCCTCAGCTCAAGGTTGTGTTGATGTTGTACGACAATTATTGGATCGTGGTCTAGATGAACAACATCGTGATAATAGTGGTTGGACACCATTACATTATGCCTCATTCGAAGGCCATTTGGATGTATGCGAGGCATTATTAGAATCTGGGGCACGTATCGATGAAACCGATAATGAGGGCAAATCACCGTTAATATTAGCCGCACAATGTGGACATACGGCATTAGTTCAATTGTTTTTAGAGAAATATAATGCCCCAGTTGATCAAAGACCGCACGATGGTAAAACTGCCTTACGTTTAGCCGCATTAGAGGGGCATTATGAGATTGTACAATTATTATTGCAATTTAATGCCGATATAAATAGTAAAGATTCAGATGGACGGAGTACCCTGTACGTGTTAGCTTTAGATAATCGTTTAGCAATGTCGAAATACTTTATACAACACGATGCCGATGTGGAGACCCGCGATTTAGAAGGTCGTACCCCATTGCACGTATCCTCCTGGCAGGGGCATACCGAAATGGTACAATTATTAATCAAATATGGTAAATGTCAAATTGATGCGTGCGATTTAGAAAATCGTACAGCCCTACATTCAGCCAGTTGGCAAGGCCATAACGATATTGTTAAAATCCTATTGGAGAATGGTGCTAAACCGGATCATACGTGTAATCAAGGGGCAACAGCTTTGGGTATCGCAGCCCAAGAGGGGCATGAATTGTGTGTTGTTGCATTATTAGAATACGGTGCTGATCCGAATCATTCGGATAGTTGTGGTAGGAATGCGTTACGTGTCGCTGCTAAATCCGGACATCGTGGTGTTGTACGATTGTTGGAGGAGTTTAATGCGACCCGGAATCGTGTACAACAACAACAACCACAAACTAGTAGTAGTGCTAATTCGATTACTTCCGCATCGACAGCGGAAACGAAACCGAGTTGTGCCGTTTTATACCCGAATGAATGGTCCGAACAACAACAACAACGAAGATCGATGGTTTCTTTGGGGAATCACAGTTCGAATTCTAAATCGAGTTCGAATTTAACCGGTTCGAGTCATTCGAGCCGGCATGGTAATAATGAACAGCGCAATATTAAAGATAGTCCGCCTCAATTAACGACATTCATAACTTTAACAACAACAACAACAACGACTACAACAACAACAGCAACAACAACAACAACAACACAATTATCATTTACACAACAATTACAACAATGCGGTCGTGGTGGTAAAACGCGCCCTTTAAGTAAATTATTATCACCGTTACAAAGTGAACCACAAAGTCCAATTTATGCCTCGCCACCATTAAGTCCAATTCATGATTCGAGCAATATTTTCGGTAAGTTTTATCATTTATAAATTTTGGGCAATGAATTTGATGAATAAAGTCGTAGCTTTGTTCATACTTTTATAAAATTTACAATATTAGTCCCCCTTGGTTGAGTTGTAGTTGTAGTTTTATGAAATTTGATTTTTCTATTATAAAAATTAAGACGAATCAAGCTACGACACTAGGTAATTCATGGCAAATTGATGGGTCAATTTATTATTTTTAACGTTAATTCGCCCACAATTGGCCATGGATTTGGTGAATGAGTCGCAGATTTGTTCATATTTTACTAAATTTGCTATTTTATTATAAAATAAGTAGATTGATCAAATTACGACACTATAATCAGTGTTTTAACAGTTTTGATTTGATAGTTGACTGTGCGTTGGCTTCGAAGGGTCGTAGCTTTGTTCATACTATACTAAAATTTAGAATACTACATAACAGACAGCCTAATCTGAGATAAAATACCATTATATTGAAGCTACGACCTACGTATTAAAATCTATAGCCTACTATAGGTGTAATACAGTATTCCACCTTGCAGTTGGCTATGATTTTGTAATGTAGAATCGTAGCTTTGTCCGACCATTTGAAAAATACGTTGACAAATATTAAAATATAGTCAAGGATGAATAAAGCTACGACCCTATGTATCAAATGCACAGCCAACTGCCAATCAAATTACCATAGTAAATACGATAATACATTTTTCTATTGTATACAACATATCTGGCTAATATATTTAGATACGTAGGTCGTAATTAGGCTCATATTAATCTACTAGAGAATGTTTAACGGTACTCTTTGATTTCATAGTCGTAGCTTTGTTCATACAGTACTAAAAACTACATAAGACCCAATCAACTCTGAAATGAAACACCATTGGTCACTTGTATATTGAAGTATTTGAGCTACAACATACGTTACTAAATCTATGGCCTATTATTTACTAATAATATTATTATCATAACTTGTATATCTTATAATTGTTATTATTTTTAGGATTTTCAGGTGGTCCGATTTATCAACCAGTATTGAGACATAATTTTGCAAAACCACCCGATACACATTTTGCCCGCGATACACATATGAGGATAATTTTAGGGAATTCATCAATTAGTAGTGGTAATAATAGTGGTAGTAGTAGTGGGGGTGGTGGTGGTTTTTTGAATCGTTTTGAAAAACGTTTAGATTTTTGTGGTAGTAGTCAACAACAACACCATCCCCATCAACAAGAAACAAAATCAAGGTATTCTTTGATTCATTGATTCATTCATTCATTTATTGATTGATTTTTAGTCAAAAACCGAAACGTAATGGTATTGTAACAAATCCAGCATTACGTCTTGTTGCAAATGTTAAAAATGGTTTAGATACAGCTGCAGCTAATTTACGTAAATCAACATCAAATTCAAATCCAAGTATGAAAACAAATAGTTTTCATTGGAGAAAAGAGACACCATTATAAATTTATTTTTTAGTTTTTCAATGGAAAAAGAAAATTATTTAAAAGATAATCAATAAAAAATAAAATTACTAGTCATGGTAAGTTATTTATAAAAATAATCATTGTCGTAGCTTAATTCAGACTCCATTTGTTAATTTATGAATAAAGCTACGACGATACGTAATTACTACCTTCAAATGTCGCAGTTGGTTATGTCTCGATTAGGTTATGTCGTAGTGATATTTGTACGAACAAAGTTACGATACTACGTCCCAGAAACATGGCCAACTGCGAATTATACTCGGTGTTAACAATTTGTAACAATTTCAGGTAAAACAACACAATTCAACATAATGGTAGGAAAAACAAACGAAAATTTAAAACAAAACATATACACACAATATACACACTCAACCTAGTCTTATATCAAAGATTTATTTTATTTTTTCTAATTAATCGATTAATTTAAAAGAAGAAAAAAATGCAAGAATAAAAAACTGATAACGTAATAATTATTAAAATTAGTAATTAATTATCGTATACTATATTGTTATAATTAGGCCTAATATTTTTGTTTTTTTGTTTTTTTTGTATTTGTCTTTATATTTATCAACGATTTTTATTAATTTTTCTTTTTATTTTCGATATTTGTGATAGAATTTTTGTGTATGTAGTAGTATTCTTTTTTACGAATAATCAATAATAATAATAGTAATAATAATAATAATGACTAATAATAGTAGTAAGATTAGTAATTTAGAGGCTTTTTTGTAATTTTTACGCTTCTCTGTTTCTAACTCACTCGAATACCAATGATTTTGTTTCGTTTCATTTCATTTATTTACTATGCGTAGTGTGCTATAGTATTTTATCTGGCAGTTGGCCATGCAAATTTGATCGAATATGAACTAATCTACGACACTATCATAGTCAACTGTCATATTATTGTGCTACACACGATATATTTTATATCATCACAGCCTGCTAGATGGTGGTTTTAATGATTTGCTCATAATTATTTTAATATAATTAAAACAACAAATTGACGATCTCATTTATAATTTTCGGTAAATTATTTAGAAATTAAGTCCTAAATCCCAATGTTTATGAAATAACAACAATAATAATTAGTGATAAGCATTAATTACAAGATATACAACAATTGGTTATGGTTTTGTTACGTAGTGTCGTAGTTTTATTCATATTATAACAAATGTTAAATGTGCTAGAATTAAGCTACGACAATAGGTAATGGACTCATAGCCAACTATTGTTGTATAACTTCTATTTAATTGATAAATAATGTTGGTTTTGTAAGGTGAATTTTTAATAACACAACATACGTACGTATCAATTAATTGTATGCCTTTTTTGTGGGATTTAAGAATTTTGAAAAGAAAAAATTAATAAACAAACTAATAGACATGCTTTAGTTTTGTACGATATTTAAAAATTACAATAATAATTAATAATAAGAATAATAATAATAAGAATTGTGCACTGTATATGTTGAATAAGAACAGTATTAAAGTTTGATGAGAAATAAACTAAAAAACAATATTTTAAAAATAAATGCGTGTAAACGAAACTGTTTGAGTGTCACTGATTTTAACACCATTTGAGTCTACAGGAGACGATTTGGCAACCTGGATTTCGATTCAAACGGCGCCAATTTAAATTTTTTAAAGCAAATGGTCGAATGCCACTGTCACTTCACATTATACGAAACGATATGGTATAAAAGGCGCCAAGTTTGAATTTTTCAACAGATTGTTAGAGTGCCACTAATTTTAATACCTCCAGTCTGCAGCAGACAATTTGGCAACAAGGAAAACGCTACAAAAGGGTGCCAATTTTAAAATTTCCAACAAATCGTTCGAGTGCCACTGATTTTAATACCAAAATCAATTTGGCAACAAGGATTGTGGTACAAAAGGCGCCAAATTTGATTTATTTGCGAATACCACCGATTTAAACACAGTTAGTCGACAGGAATCGATTTGGCAACCTGTATTTTGATTCAAACGGCGCCAATTTAATTTTTTTTTAAGCAAACGTTCGAATATCACTGTCACTTCACATTTACACAGACGCACAGAAGACAATCTGCTATGAAAGGCGCTAAATTTGAATTTTTCAATAGATTGTTGGAGTGCCACTGATTTTAAGTCTACAGGAGACAATTTGGCAACGAGGAAAACGGTACAAAAAGGCGCCAAATTTGTTTTTTTTAAATATCACCGATTTAAAGACCGCACCGAGTCTGCAGGAAACGATTTGGCAACCTGGATTTCGATTCAAACGGCGCTAATTTAATTTTTTTTTAAGCAAATGTTCGAATGTCACTTCACATTTACACGAGACGATTTGCTATGGAAGGCGCCAAGTTTGAATTTTTCAACAAATTGTTAGAGTGCCACTGATTCTAATACCTCCAGTCTGCAGCAGACAATTTGGCAACAAGAAAAACGCTACAAAAAGGCGCCAATTTTAAAATTTCCAACAAATCGTTCAAGTGCCACTGATTTTAACACCAAAATCAATTTAGCAACAAGGATTGTGATACAAAAAGGCGCCAAATTTGATTTGTTTGCGAATATCACCGATTTAAACGCCGTTAATCGACCGAAATCGATTTGGTAGCGAGGATTTCGGGAACAAAAGGGCGCTAGTTTCGAATTCCCCAACAAGACAAGTTACAAAATTTATTAAAAAAAAAAAACACGCAAATGGACAAATCTAACAAGAAAAAAAGTACAAGGCAAGACTATAATTAAGTACAAAAAATTTTATAAATTCGTAGTTGGTAAGAATTTAACATGTCTACGTTCGTTTTTATCAACTTCAGCATAATCATCTAAACTTTGTACCATTGAACTTGTAAAACTGAACGCATCCAAATCGGAATTATTTGTAAATTCACTAGTTGTTGTTAATATTGATGATGATGATGATAATAATAAATCATAATTTATTGAATAATAACGAATTTTATTATCCAACAATAAATAAACACCACGATTATTATTACCAATAACATGGAAATCATTCAAAATTCGAATATTATCAATCAATACACAATTATCATTTAATTTATACACAGAAAAACCGTATAAATGATGTAAAAATAGATAATGATGAAAATAATAGAAATTTAATGGTAAATGTTGGAAATCAATCGGTAATTGTCGCAATAAACAACCATCATCATTAACAACAATTAGTAATTCACAAAAACATAACAAATATTCAATTGGATTATTACCAATTTTGATAATATCCAATGGTAATGTGCGCAATCTTTGGCATTTATCCAACAATAAATCGTTCGGTTGTAGAAATTCGATTGCTTTGAAACTATTTAAATCAATTTGGAAAAATTTATCACTACCAACAATCATGTTATTATCATTAAATAATACACAACTAGTCGGTTCGGCAGTATCCATTGTACGTAAGGTAATAAAGTTATTATCACAATATCTAACAATAATTAATTGTTTCTTTGTTGCTATACAAAGCAATTCGTGTTGTATTATCGTTGATACTTTCAATAAATGGATATTATCCAAATTTTTTAGATTAATTCGTTGATAATTGAATTTCAATTGTAGATGATTCGTGATCGAACATTGAATTAGATTAATTAAATGATTTAAATCACAATAATAGACGCAATTTTCGGTTAATAATAATACGAATTTTAACGTTAGAGTTTCGATAATTTGTAAATCATTAATAATTAAATTATTATCAATTGATAATAAGTTATTATCGTAATAGGAATAGAAACCGTTATCAGTACCGATTAAGAGAATACTTTTAGTTAATTGTAAGATTTTGTTGATTTTCATTGGATGATGATCGCTTAAATCTAAAATTAACTCACCGTAATTTGAGTCTTTACCGAAGAAAACACACTCGAACCCTACAATTTTAATTAATTAATGAATCGATAAATAATTAATCTACTTAGATAATTAATAATTAATTAAATTAATTCATAATTTAAAAAATTACCGTTATACCACTGGTCGCGTTCTCCTACAGTTTCCACCATTAATAATAACGAAATTTGCCCCATTACCACTTGTATTACCAACTCATTATTATCATAATCTGTAGGTTCTAATATTATCTTATTATTATTACTGCAAGTCTTATCAATTTTAATCGATTCAATTAATTCGGATTTGTTCGAATTTGAATAAATGTTGAATTGTTGATTGGTTAGATTACAATAGAATTTCGTCCAATTATTTTTGAACAATTTCAACCATCCTTCCATCATTGTATTATTATCAATATCATCATTTTTATCGCATAATTGACCATTTTTCTTACAATAATTATGGATAATTAGATTACAATTTAAACAAATATTATAATCATGCCCTAATAATATTTGTTTATTACAATTATCACACTTAAGTACGGTTTTTATAGCTCTTGTTTCAAATCTAGAATTGTTTAAGTCAATTATAGTAATAACGCCATCTATTGATTAATAATCGAACTTACTTGTGTTGATTTTCTTGAGAATCTAGTTGGCGATTATTGTTTTGTTTATTTTTTAATTGTAAATTATCGATTATTTGCGAATCAAGTTGTTTGTTATTGTTTTGTTTGATTTTCAATTGTGTATTACAATCAATTTCTAACCTCAATTTCTCCAATTCATCACGTAGATTTTTATTGATTTCTTGTAATTTTTGTAATTCAATTTCATTTTTATAATTTTGTTGTTGATTTTTCGTCGAACCGAATAATTTATCAGCTAATGTTCGTTTCTTTTGTCCATATTCATCAAGCTATAAATTAAATCCAGTGGTGGTACGTTAAAACGAGTTAAAAACGAACCGCTGTTTTTTTTTTTTTTGTTTTGTTTTAACAATACTTACTTTAGAATGTAAATAATCGATGAGTTTGATTTGTTGTTTTATTGTTGAATCGTTTTTCAATTGTTTCTCTTCATAATAATTAATTTTCGTCTTCAAATTCAATTCTAATTCATCAATTTGTTGTAAATACGTAGTCTCCATAATCTGCAAACACAAATTAAATTGAGCGCCATCTAGTGTAAATTTACACAATGTACAAAACGTAATTGGCTGTACTTTAGTTTTATAGTGTCGTAGATTGGTTCATACTTCAATAAATTCAAAAATTTTCAAAGTCTGTTTGGATTATTTCTTTTTTTTTTAATCTTACCAACTAGTGGAAAATCTGTTACCAACCACACAAATCAAGTTTGCTTTGATTTTTTGAGTATTTAGCAGACTTTGGTTAGAACGAAACAACGCTACTTAAAAAACACAGCCAACTGTGAGTTGTACACCTGTAAATGATTTGGATCTAGGTTCGATTCCCAGTCAGATCATCGATTTTTTTTTGTGATTATTTCGATAAGAACAAAATACCGACCTGAGCCTCCTTGATTTGTTGTTTGAATTTGTAATTTTGTTGTTTTAAATTATCAATTTGTGTTAAATATTGTGATAGATCTTCTTTTAATAGACGATTCTCATCTTTGAATTTCTTCAAATCACGTTCATTTGTTTTAATTAATAATTCACAATTAATTAATTTATTTTCATTTGTTATTAATTGTTCATTTAAATTATTAATTAATTGTTTTAAATCATTATATTGTTCTTGAATTGTTTGTTTTTCACATAATAAATTTTCATAATTAGTTTCGGATTTTTTCAATTTTGTTTCTGATAATAATTTTAATGATTTCTCTTCATTTATTTGTTTTTTTAATAATAAAATATTATTATTCAATTGTTTATAATCATTCAATAATTTTTCGTAATTTTTATTCAACTGGAATTTCTCAAATTCGACATTTTTTGTGATTTTTTCATATTCAATAATTTGATTCTCTAATAATTGGCATGCCTCATGTAATGCCTCCCAATTCTAAAAAAAAAAAAATTGTAATACAAGTAGGGAAAGGAGAAATTTATAAAATATACAGAGTGTTCCATCGAATATTCTATTAATCAATTGGATTACAACAAAGTGTCGTAACTTTGTTCATAAACTTCAATACACTTGATATTTATTAGCGATTTAATGAAAATAACCAGCCGAACTAAACTACGACAATATAACCAACTAAAGTGAAAAACTCATACAGGATGAATTGACATAAGTTTTAATTAATAGAACTACCATTAAGAAATATTTTCAATGTTCTATCAACCCCCAGTTATGTGGTAGATGTTAGATGTTGTAGTTATAAATTTATATGTCGTAGCTTAGTTCGGCTACTTGAAATTTGACTTTAACGTCAAATTTAGCGAATTATGAACCAATCTACGGCACTACTTAATCAATCCTATATAAAATGGAACACGTGTATTATTTTATAAATTTGAAAATTTACCAATTTCGTATTGTTTAATTGTTGTTTTGTTGTCTCCAATTCATTCGTTAATTGTTGTTTTTCTTGTTTGAATCGATTAAAATCATTGATAATTTCCGATTTTTCTCGATTCAATTTATCAATAAATTTCTCTTTATTATCAATTGTATTCGATAATTCTCGTATACGATTATCACGATTTAAAACAATATCATTAAATTCATTCAATTTCAATTGATTATCATTGAATTCCTTCAATTTCCTCTCATATTTCTCATTTAATTTCCCATAATTTTCACGATAATCAATCAATTCTAATGATAATTTCTCATTGATATTACCCAATTCTATTAAATTATTATCATAATCTTTTTGTTTTATTATTAGTTGATTATTTAATTGTTCTAATTTAGTTTTATTATCTAATAATTGTTGTTGTTGTTCTTTTAATTCACGTTCTAATATACGTTTATCAATTTTACAATTATTCAAATCTTTCTCTAAACGCCAATATTTGACACGCAATTCACGCAATTCATTACGTTCATCATCGTGAATATCACGATCTTGATCTTTATTTCGATCGATTTCTTTTTGTTGATTTTGATAATCGTCTAATAATTTCTCGTATTTTTGGTGTTCTTCAGTTAATTTCAATTGATAATCGTTTAATTTTTGTTGTAATTCACAAATTTCTTCATTCATCGATTGTATTTGTTTTTTATAATTATCAATTTGTTGTCGATTATCATTATCTGATTGATTCAATTGTTTCTCTAAATCTCGATTATTTTCGTGTAGATCGTTTAATTGTTGTTTTAATTTAATATTATCGTTTTTATAAATTTCATTTGTTTCAATTAAATTTTCCAATTTGTTAATTTTAAGATTTAATTCTTTAATTATCGTTTCACTATCGTCGATTTTCTGATTGAAATTGTTGAATTCTTGTTGGGTTTTTTCTAATTTTTCCAATAGAATCTCCTCATTTTTCCGGTATTGTTTCAAGGAATTTTCCAAAATTTCACGATTATTCAATTCATAATTCAATTTCATTTGTAATTCATTCATTTTATCTAAATTATCATTTGTTATTGTATCTAAACGTTGTTCTAAACTTAATATACTTTTACGTTGATAATTTTCAATTTCCGTTTTAATTATTTTATTCGTTTTTTTATCATTCTCTTGTTTTATTGTATCCTGTAATTGTTTTGTTAATAATTCATTTGTTTTTAATAATTCATTAATACGTTCTTTATATTCATTAATTTCTAAATTTAATTTATCGAATTTTTGTTTTTCATTCAATTCCCATTTGATTTTTGTTGTTTTTATTAATTCTAAAGCTTTCGTTTCTAATTCGGTACGATCTTTACGTTCAATCTCCAACGTACGTTTCAAAGCCTAAAAACAACAAGATTAGTAGTATTCTATAACTATATAGATTCGAGAAATAAACAGATACAACAAATTATCAGTAATATTCTGTAACTCGATTAGACAATGCAAAATTACAGGCAGTATTCTATAACTAGACTAGAAAAGTAATCAGCCCATATTTCTAAATGAATAGGGATGAAAACTACTGCGAACAAATAAATTTAATAAATTTTCAATTAATTTCACCCTATTTAAACTATAATCTTTCGTACATTTTCTATGGAATTATATAAACTAGCACCACCAAAATAACAAGGGTTGAAATCTTTTTGCTCCCCCTTATATTATTGTAATTTTACTTTTACTCTTACCCTATCAAACCCCTAATTGAAACGCACATTTTTGTACATTTTAAATTGCAAATATTTCTACATTTTCTACAAAATTATATAAATTACCACCCCCAACAAAATGAGGGTTGAAACTATCCTATTCTCTCTTATATTGTTTGAGTTCTACCCCTATTTTAAACCTATCAAACCGACTAAATCAACACTCAAATATCAAATAGTTACCCCCTATTTTTGGATTATCAATTGGTAGTATTCTACAACTAGATTAGAAAACTAATCAGTGTAGATTTCTAAATGAATAGGGATGAAACTTTACACTATTAAAATTGCAATTTTTTTTACATTGTCTACCGAATTATATAAACTACTACCCCTAAAATAACAAGGGTTGAAATCCTCTTGCTCCCTCTAATATTATTGTAATTTTACCTTTACTCTTACCCTACCAAACCCCTAATTAAAACACATTTTTGTACAATTTGTTACCAATATTATTAACAAAAAAACTGAAATTTTAAAATACCGGTTTTACCCCCAGATTTCTAAAAAAAACAGGATGAAAACTACCCTTTAAAGTTAAAGTAATGTTTAAATATGAATTTGCTCAATTTTTAATCAATTACACCCGCTTTAACTTGCAAATATCTACATTTTCTACAAAATTATATAAACTACTACCCCAACAAAATAAAGGTTGAAATTATCCTGTTCTATCTTATATTGTTTGAATTCTACCCATATTCTAAGCCTATCAAACCAATTAAATCAACACTTAAATATCAAATTGTTACCCTCAATTTTTGGGTTATTAATTGGTAGTATTCTACAACTAGATAAGAAAACTACCCTATAATATAAGCGTATTGCTAACGAATAAATTTAATAAATTTTTAATTAATTTCACACTATTAAAATTGTAAATTTTTGTACATTCTTTACCGAATTATATAAACTACCACCCCTAAAATAGTAAGGGTTAAAATCTTATATTGTTTTAATTTTATCTTTACTCTTACCCTATCAAACCATTAATTAAAACAACACATTTTTGCACATTTTGTTACCAATATTATCAACAAAAAAACTTTAAATTTAAATAGTTTCATTAAAATGCCGTTTTTACCCCCAGATTTCTAAGAAACAGGGATGAAAACTACCCTGAAAAGTTATAGTAGTGTTTGAACATAAATTTGCTCAATTTTTAATCAATTTCGCCCTATTTAAATCACAATCTTTCGTACATTTTCTATAAAATTATATAAACTAGCACCCCCAAAATAACAAGGGTTGAAATCTTTTTAATCTTAATTTTACCTTTACTCTTACCTTATCAAACCCCTAATTAAAACACATTTTTATACAATTTGTGAGCAGTATTCTCAACAGAAAAACTTTAATTTTAAATAGTTGCATTAAAATGCCAGTTTTACCCCCAGATTTCTAAGAAACAGGGATGAAAACTATTTTGTAAAGTTATAGTACTATTTGAATATAAATTTGCTGAAGTTTTAATCAACTTTATCCAATTTAAACTGCAAATATCTATATTTTCTACAAAATTATATAAACTACTACCCCAACAAAATAAGGGTTGAAACTATCTTGTTCTCTCTTATATTGTTTGAATTCTACCCCTATTCTTAGCCTATCAAACCTATTAAATCAACACTTTAATTTCGAAGAGTTACCCCTTGGATTATCAATTGGTAGTATTCTATAACTCGACTAGAAAAGTAATCAGTCAAACTTACCGTACATTCTGCTATACAATTGGCCAGATCTTTTTCCAATTGATCACGTACAATTTCGATATTTTCCAATTTTTGTGTCCTTTCAATTAATTGTTTCTCCAAATTGATTTTAATATTTTCAAAATTCTCATTTTTTATTAAAATCTTCTTCGTTTCATCCAATTCTTTACGTAAATTCGTTACAATACCATCGTTATTATTAATTTTTGTACGATTAAAATCACCATTATTATCGTTATTATTAATTAAATTTAAATCGTCTTTAATAAAATTGAAATTTAAAAATGGCAAATTACGTCCGGTGAATTCTTTTCGACGTTGGAAATTCTCAATATTTGGACTTGAACGTTTCTTATTTTGAATTAATTCCAATGGGAAATTTGTACGATCATCATTACTTAATACTTTCGGTATAAATGGTGGTATTTGTTCATTAATTGTATCGAAATTTACATTTTTAAATAGTTTATGTTTAAATAATTGTTTCATTGTTAAACGTGAACGATCATCAATTAATAAATTATTAATTAAATTTATATAAGATTGTGTTAATAATGTGTCCGATGGATATTTTAATGATTGTTTAAAATTTAGAATTTTTGCATAAATTTCAGTGGTATTCTGTCCAATAAATGGCTGTTTACCAATTGTTAATTCATATGCTATAACGCCCAATGACCACAAATCACAAGATACCTAAAAAAAAAACAATTAATTACAATGTGTTCCAGTATAAATAGCAAATTAGAACAAAATATACAAAATGTACACAATTTCACCTCAAATTAGTCACGTCTATAGAGAATCGAGTCGTAACTTGATTCATACTCTACTATATTTCATATAGTTTCAATTAAAAACGGATAACCGAATAAAGCTACGATAATACCAAGATATAGCTAATTGTAGTTTCTACAAGTGACCCATTAGAATTGAAATTGGGCATATCTTTGTTAATTAGAGTCGTAACTTTGTTCATACTTTTCTATATTAAAAAGATATAATTGGACAAAGTTACGACAATATGTAACAAGGCATAATCAACTGTAGTTTACCAATTGAACAGTTGTTTGTCTTTGGTGAATAGAGTCGTAGCTTGATTCATACTCTGCTACATTCAAGATTTATTACAATTAAAAACAGGTAACTGAATCAAGTTACGACACTACCAACTTATAGCTAATTGTAAATTCTTAATATAAATGACCCAATGGAACTAAAATTGGCTATGTCTTTATTAATTAGAGTCGTAACTTGTTTCATATTCTTCCATATTGAAAACAAATAACCGGATCAAGTTACGACAATCCGTATAAAGGCATAGCCAACTGTTGTTTTTCAATATAAATGTCCTATTTGAAGAGTTATATTGTAAATTATTAAATTTATTTAGTTGGAACACTTTGTATAATACCAAAATCTATTGTAAGTGTAATTTTACCCCTTTATTTTTAAATAAACAAAAGTAGAACTACCCTATAAAGTTACCCTTCTGTTTATAAATAACCTTATTGGATTTTCAACAAATTTCACCCCATTTAAATTGGAATTTTCTGTTCATTTCCTATAAAATTATCTAAACGATCAACTCTAAATAATCAACCCTCTTATATTGCTAAAATTGACACCCTATCGACCCCTAAATTATAACAATTTCTAACAATTTTACCAACATTACAACTCAAAAACCCCATAATGTTCCGTATGAACACCTTCAAATCGGACACCCTATATTCGATTATAATCGAAACAAAAACTAACCCCATATGTGGAATTTTTCGTATTCAACGATTGCAGTACTTCCGGTGCTATATAATTAGGCGTACCGCAAATTTGTTTATTATCATTACTATTATTATTATTTAAAATTAAACCATTTTTCTGATTGTAACGTATCGACGAACCGAAATCCACCAATTTAACGTGTCCACAACGGTCCAAAAGAATATTCTCCGGTTTTATATCGCGATGAATATAGCCGAAATTATGTAAATCGTTGATTGCCAATAGGATTTCGGCTAAATAAAAAACGGCGGCAATTTCCGGGATTGTACCGCCGTAATTTAAGAGGAGATTCATTAGATTTCCTCCGGGATGGTAGTCCATTATGAAAAACAAGTAAATATTGTCTTGAAATGAGTATTTAAGTCTGGTTAACCATTGGGATTGTGTGTATGCCATGATGTTGCGTTCATTAATGAATTGGTCGTCTGTTTGTTTCAAACAATTGATCTTTTTGATCATTTTCATTGCGTAAATATCGCCGGTTTGTTTCTCGTTAACAATGTAAACCTCGCCGAATTGGCCGCGACCAATCAAATATTTAATATCGAAATCATTTAAATTAATTCGCAATTTCTTCAATTCATCCAATGTTTGTTTGTATTTCTCCACGAATTTACCGATATTTCGATCGTGTTTCTTTGCTTGTTCCACACAACATTCTTCATATAAACATTGTAAAGTTTCCAATAGACTTTCCCGTTTGATTAACGACAATTTCTCATTTTCCACATATTTACTTGTTATCAAACTGTTCAAACGCACAATTCTCGCTTGTATTGTTTCGGAAATTTCCATTTTCCGTTAGATTTTCCTGAAAATTCTTTAAAAAACACACACAGAAAAAACGTTACACTCGTCACCATCAAACACAAATTCAAAATGAAGTTTTTCAAAAAATGGCGTCGTGAAGTTAGCCGAAAAAGTGCTACCAATACAAATTTGTAACTAGATTTCCACAATTTTTAACCGGTTTTTTAATCATTTTCACACCAAAAATTGTAAATAAATTAAAAATCTATCACGTGAAATCATCAATTTTGATTAAATACCTTCGATTTTTGTCCACAATCCAGATTATTGCAAATTTGGTGACATTCTAATTAAACCAAAAGTCACTAAATTTGTAATCGTGTTAAAGCGGGCCGTATACGTGACCGCTACCATCCAAACCATTATCACTACAAAATACACGATTATTTCCAGATTTAAAGCGTAATTGTAATAGCACAAGAGTGAATAAAACCAATTTTAGGTTTAAAACGGTATTTCTGCTGTTATTTTTATACTTACAGTAACCTATGATCGAAACCGAGGCACACTGCATTCGCCAATAAAGCAAGACATACACGTTGGATTAATCGTCCATAAATAGCGCCATCTATCTGGAAATTGAGGCATTTATAAACAAAACAACCCAATTTTTTATATACAAATATTAATAACAGCAATACATTATTAAAAATAATAATTGAAATACTATCAAATTAAACCAATTTATAAATTAATTTTTGGAAGAACAGCAAACTATTTCTAATAATAATAATAAGAATTAAATAATTAATTAATTAATTACAATAATTATTTATAATTTATAGAATTTTGAACAATTCCACTATATAGTTATATATAAAATATAGAAAACTACAGGACGTTTATTAACAGTTTTTCTAAAATTTACCCCACTAATTAATAATAATAATAATAATAATAATAATAATAATAATGATAAATGGATGACTAGATTTACAATTTATAATAATAATGGGAGGCGATTGTTTTTTACTTAACCACAAATTAATTACAATAACAGATATACAACACAGTTGGCTATACTTGTAGTAAATAATGTCGTAGCTTTACTAAATTTGACATTTATATCGTTCAAACAACTGAAAAAAACTACGACACTACTTTAAAAAAACATAGCCAACTCAAATATGACAATTATCACAATTAAAAGACATAAATATCTAATTGACATAGGTGGTGTTGATTTGAAGAAAAAAAGAAAACAAATGAAAAACAATTAAACGAATGGTGATATGTTTCCATTTTCTTGTAGAGAAGACAATTACACGATCAAAATAGGCTAAATTTAACATACATCGTAACTTGTTTCGACAATAGAATATATCAAATTTGACATTAGTATTGTTATTGATCCAAATATAGACGTACGTTTCAAATCTACAGCCTACTTTGATTGTTATCAATATATACTTAAATATACCCTGCTTATTGCAAACTTAATTAAAACTTAAATTAATTGATTTATATAAAAAAATACTAATTATTCTAAGTAGATGTGACATGTTGTTGAATAAATACTACCTAAAGTGAACAACATTGGTATTTCAATACAAATATTAGGACAATTATCTTCATCCCTATCTCTATTATTAATAGTTTTAATAAAATTCTTCGACTTATATAATTTACCAACAATAAATTTCCCTCGATTATTATCATTATTATTATTATTATTATATAAATTATTCTTTAACAATTTCTTATCATATGGTAAAAGAAATACTGGCTTTCTTGTATAGGTTATATTGAATGTGTCTAATAGTTCAGGTCGTCATAAATCTGGAAATCTACAATCAAAATTAATTTAATTTTTTTACATCGAGTATACTATGGTAATTCACGTCAAAGTTGGTTATGATTTCATTTGACATAACTAATGTCAAATTTGACGTTTGTTATGTCAAATTTCATGGCAGCCAACTTTTAAATAAAATTTAAGTCTGGTTGAAAAAAACAAAAAACTACCTTGTAGGATCTTCAATATAATTCTCCGGTATTTGAAACATCTCCTCCGGTATATTATTACGAAATTCAAATTGTTGGAATGTAATTTTTGCTGTAACAGTTGGTAATATTGGTATTTCAACTTTAACTGGAAAACCATTTGGTAATTTAAATGTTATAAAATCACGTAATTTTGAAAAATGTTTAAATGGTCCAATTATTTCTAATACATTCAATAACATCTCCACCGATAATGGGAAATCTTTACTCTACAAAAAAAAAACACAATCAATTTAAATCAACAATAACACAATTGGCCATAATTTGATTAACTTGTGTCGAAACTTGATTCGATTGTGTTTGTAGAGTATGAATAAAGCTACGATACTATAAAATAAATTCAAAGCCAACTTAAATTCGGTATATTTACCATTGCTATGGTTGCTTTGAATGCTTTTGTTGATTCTTTATAAACTAAATCACGCCCTAAACGTGGATAACTGTTAATATCGGAATTTATATATTGTTCCCATGTTATATTTTTTTCTGGTGGTGGTACTAAACTTGTCCGTCTTACAGGCTAGAAATTTTTTTTTTTATAATAAAAATTCAAACAAATCAATCCATTATTATGTGACGCCACTGGTAAAGATTTAAATAACTACACAAACAGTTGGCTTTGGTTTATGCTCTATTTAACAATTGTTTCAACAAAAAGCACAGCCAACTGTGAACTGAATGTATGGAAGTTATTTGAGTGATTTAACAGTGGCGTTCTGTTTAAATTATAGTTACAAATTAATTTTTTTTTGTATACTTACAATGCCGTTTTGGTCGAAATTTTGTAAATTACCACCTTTTGTAAAACTTTCTAATAATTGTTTATTTTTTTGTAAATCATCATTAGATAGATGTTCACGTCTTTTACGACTTTCTAACATTAAACCATGTACGGTATATAGATCACTTTCATATTGTCCAGCAACTAATTCTTTTTTATCTTCACGAAATATCCAACCACTTTGGGCACGTACAAATAATATACTTTTCGTTGATATTTGTGCTGCTAATATATCAGTTGACATTAATAAATCGACTTCATCTTCAATTTCCATCTCATTCTCCTACAAAAATTCAAAAAATACATCCACAATAGAACATCCTGTATGTATACACAATTGACAATGTATAGTTGGCTATGGTTAAGTAATATCGCAGATCACTCGATATTCTACTTATATTTTTCAAGTATCCGAACTTAGTTGGCTATGCATTTTAATTTATTTGTATTGTTGATGTTTTTTAATGTACGAACTAATTTACGACACTAATACCAAAATCATAGCCAATTGTAATTTTTTTTATAGATTATCTCACCTCATAACGGACTTTTTGATAGACTTTCAAAATATTATCTAAGACTGTTAAACTATCATTTGGTTCAGCATTACCATTGAATATAAACGAAATATCACCACGTTCCCATCTCATATCGGAGAAATCAACTAATGTCGTATCTAAACGTATATTTGCACCGCTTTTATAAATTTTACAAATATCCGATGGTAGAATTCTCGATACTAACGGTACTAAAATTGTTTAAATTAAATTAATAATTAATTAATTGAAATTTAACCGACCCCATGATTGAAAATCCCATTTTAATTCCATATAGAAATCGTTGATTTTATTCAATGCTTGTACTAAATTCGGCCGCCGTTCCTCCATTTGTTCCCTAGATTGTTGTCGGAATTTGCGCACCAACGATGATACTTTAACGAAAATTTAAATTAAATTAAAATCAATTGGAATTGAATTAATTACTCGTAGGTCGATGGCCGTAACTGACAGCCTCAGCTAGAACAGTCCAACCTAAACCATTTTTCACTTTAACAGGAGCATCGTGCTTCAACAACAATTGAACACATTCTAGAAACAAACGGAATTAATTAATTAATCAATTAGTTTAATTATAATCACCTTTACGGCCCAGCATTACCGCTAAATGTAGCGCTGTATTACCTATAATTTAATTACAATTAATTTCGATATAATTTAAATCTAGTAATCGGTGTCATAGACAACAAACATAACCTAGATTTAAGGGACTTTTGTTTTTCCGTAATTATTGTATAACCATTAATTTGTATTAATTTGTAATTAATGAAATTTACCGTGTTTATCTTTAGCTGCAACATCGTGTTTTCTTAATAATCGCGATAATTGTTTTAAATCGTTATTAAAGACAGCTTTGTGTAAAACATAACTGTCATTATCTTCGGCCATTTTTGAAATGATTGTTTACGTCACTGCACAATTGCCAACTATAACTAGCGAAAATTACCAAAAAATCGGTTTCTTGTCTGCTATTATAGCTAATTATCGCTCACAATAGCAGACTATTATTGCTATTCTGCGATCGCGATAGAGGTTGGCAATACGAATTCCCCCAAGTTAACCTAGAGTTTTGATTGATTGATTTAACCTCAAAAAATTGGCGCGATTTCTTATCAATAAACCAAATTAGAAAAACAAATTGATAACAACAACAAAATGTGGGATGTTAGTACTTTCGGTAAATAATTCACCCTTTATTTCGAAATAATTCGGCATTAATTGGCTTAATTTAGAGGCGACGAATGGAGCTGGCGGGGGTGGTTTCGTGCAAGGCACCAACGAATTCCAAAGTCCATCAAGCAAAAAGGCTGTAAGTCTTCAAAATTATCGAATTTTATCGAATTGATTTAAATTAAAATTACAGCAATTACGACGCACTCAAAGCGTCGTCCCGTTGGCCATCCGCCAAATCCTGCAATGCAACGATGAAGAATTCAAATTATTCGGACTCACCGTCCAGATTGTAAACAAAACGAACTCTAATCGTATCAATTCTAATCGAAAATTGTGAAATTTCAGGCGAATATTGTTGGAATTTTGAAGAATTTGGATGTCCAATCGACTAAAGCCACTTGCTCTATTGAAGACCATACGGGCGAAATTAAAGCCGTATTGTGGCTAGAAAGCGATAACGTTTGTCTTTAATTGAACCATTAATTCTATTGTAATTTTGTTTAAAATTTAGGAGGAGAATACGATAATACCGCCGGTTAAAGATGGGAATTACGTCCAAATTTTCGGCTCAATTCGTAATCAAGATGGCGCCAAGATGATAATGATATTGAAAATGATACCGATCGATGATTTAAATCTGATAACGAGTCATTTATTACAAATCATCCATACCCGATTGGGGGCTGAGATGTTATCGAAACAGAAGCCCCTAATGAACGCCCCTGGACGGGCTTTAGCCACATCGATGAGTGCCATGGATACGTCCGATAATTTCCAAGGACAACAACAACAGTCAACATCAACGACATACGGTTTAACGCCAATGCAAGAGAAAGTCTTTCGGATATTGCAACCCATCGATACCGCCGCTGGGCTGCACCGGAGCGCCATTATGAAAAATTTCGCTAAACACCAAGAACGGGAGGTTAAGTGAGTATTGTACAATCTACCACATAGTGGGCTATGACTTTATTATTGTGTCAATAATTGTTGTCATAGCAACCAATCATGAATACGTTATAGAATACAACTTATTTTTTAGCCAAGCTTTGGAATTTTTGGTAACAGAAGGCCATGCTTATTCAACTATCGATAACGACCATTTTAAGGCTACAGATTCGATTTAATTCTGAAATTCTTGGAGATTTAATACGATCTGTCGTTGTTTCGCTTGGTATTTTCTACAATTAATCGGCGATTTGCCTAAAATTTCCTCAATTTCTCGATTGTCATCTCTATTTTCATTAATAAAAATTATTTGATTTACTCGCTTATTGATTAATTCTTCAACACATCGGGAACAATTCGGATATTCTCTCAAATACAACGTACAATTCCCATCGCCGTATAATCCGTGGGCGTCTTGTAAGCTACGATGAATCGTGTGATCTACGAGAGATTCGGTTTAAATTTCGATTGATTTCGATATTGTCGGCTTACCAGAACACGAATCGGTATTGTCGTCGATTTCTCTGGCTGTACCAATGATGATTTTTCGATTATTTAGTAGAATAGCGAAATTCTTGCCATTCTCTCCACAATGTCGGTGCGCCATAACCCCAATTAACGCCACAAAATAGTCGTCCCATTGGAGATAGTCGGTACGGCCGCCTGTCGGTCCAGACCTAAAATTTTCGTTAATTAATTTGTAACAAGGGAGTTGTGGTAGAAATTCGATACTTACATTTTGGTGGGTAAAAAAGTTAGGTTAGGTTAACATCTCTAATTTTTATGATTATCCTTAGAATTCGTCTGACGATTAATTTGGTTAAATTTCGATGAATTCTACCGTTTATTGTCGAATTTACAAGGCAATTGTTGCAGAAATTTGAATAAAATCAAAGATGCAAAGTTGAGGTTATGTTGCTAAAGGTAGCTCCGCATTACAATTTTTTTTCTATTAGTAATTAAAATTTATTGAATTTTCCTCTGTATTCGTGAATTATTGATTATTTATCGATAATAACGTTAGAAATATTAATTAAATTGATTTTGGGCTGTTAATTTGGGTATTTATTTAGTTTTTTTTGGCTAGGTTGGCAATAATAGCCCCATTATTTCTGGCAACTTTGATGTTGACAATTTTTCTCCAAATTCCATGACACCGTGCCAAATAGCAACCGAGAAAAAAATTAAATCATTCAAGAACATCATTGTCATTATTATTATCATCTAAATTTATTGTAAATAAAATACAAGTTTATAGAAATTTATAGAAATGGGCAAAGGTAAACAGAGTGGTAAAAGCTCTACAACAAGCGGCAGCAGTGGACAAAATACCGATGTAAGCTCTAATTAGAAAAATAATCAAAATTATTTGTATTATTTTTGATGTTAATAGCCGAAAAAAGCTGCAACAAGTACAACAAAAAGCGATAAAAAAAGCACCGGTAGCGGCAAAGAGGGCCCGAAATCCTCCGCCAAAAAAGGTTGGTAATCCTGTAGTTTCAACAATAGAACAAATGAATAACTATAATTTGAATTTTAGGCGGTAAAAGTAAATGAAACTCCAATTATCAACAATAATTCACATAAACGAATGTAGTTATCAACGGGAATTATTATAAATAAACATTAATAATTATTATCAGATAATAACTGTACTTAAATTATAATAAAATTTTGAAAATAAGTATTGTCGAAAATTTGCCGCTAGATGTCGCTAAAAATCACAGAGCGTTGTTGAAATTTGGCGGTCAATTCAAAAAACAGCCAATATTCGCTAATAATTCAAAAATTGTAATATTTATTTAAAAAAAAATTTTGTAAATTGTAATTATTTTGGTTTAAATTTGGTTAATTTTGTGAATTTACCGCAATAATTAGCCAATATTCAAAAGATGGCGCGCTAGTTATGTCATTTACAAGGAAAAAAACAAACAATATCATAGGTGACTATGTTAAATTTTACACGTTTATTGAATTTATCTAAATTATTCCAATTATAAATAAAATAATTGCCGTATTATTAACAATTGTAGTTATTTAAAATGGTTAAATTCTAGTCGTTATGTATTGTAGATGAATTTCGTAATATTTTCGAACATAACCTAAAAATTGTGCAAAAAAAATGCCTGTATCGTCGAATTTCAACGCCTTCCTCGGTGCCAGCGTTTTGGGCCTTGTCTGTGCTGCCACCGTCTATTTAGTCGAACAATACCGCCACGAACGGCGCCGCCATCGTATGGCCCAAGATTTGGCCCGTTTAGACAGTGAATTGGCCGTATTACGCAAGGAATTCGATCAACTACTAGCGCAACAGCACGCCAAGAAAGACCGTTTTGTTAAAGCGAAAAAAATGAAATTTATCAGCGCTGATAAGCGATTGATCTCGTCATCGACATCAGTTACTGACGATTACGTATCGGCCACCGATATCGATAGTGACGATTTGGAATTCTACGATGTTAGCGATAATGAAGAGATTACCGTTGGGGATAATGATAATCAAGAGAATCGTTTTAAAGTTATCGATGATGGTTTAGAGAGCGGTTCGGTGGAAATCCTGCAGGATTTGGTGCGGAAATTGGGCGATTTACGGCTGGAAAAACCGGATAATCCGCAGATTTTGTGGCGTTTAGGCAAACTCTATTATAAACTCTACGAAAAGACTGACGAAAAAGATGTACAAAAACAATACCTAAATGCCGGTATTGAGGCCTGTGAATCGGCCTTAAATCTGCCCCAGAAACTGGTGGACGTCCACAAATGGTTGGCAATACTGATCGGTTCCCGCAGCGATTTCCAGCCGATCAAAGAGAAAATCCTCGACGGCCATTCGTTCAAGAAACACGTCGATATCGCGATCGGTTTGGATCCGAATGACGCCTCGTTGCACCACATGTTGGGCCGATTCAGCTACGAAATCGCCAGTTTGAAGTGGTACGAGAAGAAAATCGCCAGCGCGCTGTACGCGGAACCGCCGAATTGCACCTATGACGACGCCTTGGGGCATTTCTACAAAGCCGAAGAGTTGTCCGGCGATCGGAAATGGAAAGAGAATAAATTATCGATTGGTAAATGTTTATTGCAAATGGGGCGAATTGATGAGGGGGTTAAATTTCTATTGGAAGCCGAACAAATCGATAATGATGTTGTTAATGATGATTATAATCGAAAATTGACGGAAGAAATTCAAAATTTATTAACTAAATATGACAATATGAGATAATTTGTAATTTTAGATTGTTTTAAAATTTTGTTATTTTACTTATTAATTCAAAAAAAAATGTACAACGATATCTCATCTGGCAGTTGGCTATGTTTCGGTTGTCGTAGATTGATTCATAATTTACTAAATTTGACATTTGTCGAAAGTCTACTTAGTTTTTTTTTTTTTTTAATAAAATTATGTATTATAACCAAAAGAAATCTAGTAGGCCTTGATATTTTTGTTGTTAATTAATTTTTCAAAGTCTACTAAATTTCCTAGCACTAATCTTATTTACAACAAAAAGTTGAAAAATCTAGTAGACCTTGACAAAAATTCCAAGCCCTACTAGATTTCCGAGTTTGGACCTGTATTCACCAAATTGCTGAGAAATCTAGTGGGCTTTTTTGTTAATGAATTCTTCAAAGTCTACTTGATTTTCTAGTATTAATCTACATTGACAGCCTACTACTGGAAAATCTAGTAGTCTGGATTTTTGCTTGTTATTCTTCAAAACCTACTAGATTCTCCAACACTGATTTTCATTACATCAACATGCTGAGAAATTTAGTAGGCCTTGGAATTTTTGTTAATGGATTCTTCAAGGCCTGCTGGATTTACCAACACTGAACTAAATTATAGTAAATAGCTGAGTAATCTAGTAGGCTTTTTTTGTTATTAACGTATTCTTCAAAGCCTGCTTGATTGTCTAGTACTGGAAAATCTAGTAGTCTGGGATTTTTCTTGTTATTATTCAAGGCCTATTAGATTCTCCAACAATATGCTGAGAAATTTGGTATTTTTGTTAATTAATTTTGTTAATTGATTTTGCAAAATTTTACCATAACAAATCAAGTAGGCTTTGAAGAAATCATTAACAAAAAAAAGCCTACTCGATTTTTCAACAATTTACTATAATTTAGTTCAGTGTTGGAAAATTTAGTAGTCTTTGGGATTTTTGTTAATGAATTCTTCAAGGCCTACTAGATTCTCCAACATTGAACTCCATAGAAAATTGCTGAGAAATCTAGTCGGCTTTTTTTGTTAATGAATCCAAAGTCTACTTGATTTGTTATAAAATTTTATTGAATCTAGGTCTTGATATTTCACAAATGCATGAATTAATCTACGATACGATGTGATTAAGACATGGCCAACTGTGATGTGAATTATAGTGTTGTACATACAGTCGGTATTATGGTGATTGTATTTTAATTGAAATTTCAGGAAAATTAGGGCCTTTTTTTAAATAATTAGCGTTGAATTTTAACTGTATTGGTGTTTTATTGTTGGATTATTTAACATTCCATTAAATAAATTTTATTATTATAAAGTTAATTTTATTTGAAATTGGGTTAAATTTACAAATTTAACCAACCAATAATGCATTACAGCTTTCTTTACAGCGCCATCTATTGTCGAATAACCTAAATTTTACCACAAATTAGACAATAATTAAGTTGAAGCGCCATCTATTGATTATGAATTGAACTAATAGGCAAAATCGATTTCGATAGTTTTGAACGCCATCTATTATCGAACATAAAAACTAACAGATTTTCGAAAAATAATCAAGAATCTGGGTTAAATCCGAGGTATTAAACAATAAAAATCGTTCAATTTCAATTATATTTCAATATTTTAGTATAACAAAAATCTAATATAAGCAAAAATTTTGGAAATTTCTCATTATCATCATTACAGTCAACTGTAATTTTATAAACCACTATACATATATATATATACGATAAAACAAATAAATAAATTTCGAAGACAATATTAACACTAAAACAACCCCAATTGCAAAAAATAAACCCTCAATTAAATTTCGAATTAAACACAGACAATCAAAATGGCGGACTAGTATTTTGGTAATTCACATGTAATAACGAAATTTCACCATCTATATAACAAGTGAAGAAGACACTAGATGGCGCGACGGTATCGCCACCACACCCTCCCCCCGTCCCGCTATACTCAAACTTGTGGAAAATCAACAATGAGCACAATGTTGTCATGTCTATCACTATATCGTTTTAAAAATAAATTAAATTTCAATTAAAATTTAATTAAATTAAGAAAATAAAGCAAGATTTCCTGGGAGAATCCCACAATTATCTACATTAAGTAGGAATTATTATTATTATTATTTTAATACCAAATCTAATACGAGTACCACTGTAATCTTCAACGCAGTAAGCTGTGATTTTTGTTTCAATAACTGTCGGTAATGCAGATTACTGTCAGAATTTGGAAGTTTATTCAATTTCCATGTATTAAAAAAAAAAGAAAGTTTTGATAACTTTTCAATCGGTGTAACTTTGATAGTAATCTATATTACCGATGAACTTGAAATTGGGATTAGACATACGTTCATCAAATCAGAGCCTACTGTGTGGAATTCCGGTGGTACACTCGATTTAATAAGGTAATATCTAAATTTTATACTTATTGTTATCGTTATTATCAATAATAATAATAATGAATAATTCATATAAATGGCAGCATTTTAGCGAATTGTATTAATAGACGTAAACCATATAACCAAAATTGTCTTATATGTTTATATCTTAATGTTAGAAAATACCACATACCAATAATACTAATTAATTGTATACATCTATGTAATAAATAGAATTTTGTTATTTGTTTTCTTGCTTTTGGTATTGTTTTAAAATTCTCTTTAAATATATATTGACGTATACCTAATATATAATCTTCAATATATTTCTCCCAATTTATATATTCAACATCAAAACAAAATTCATTACGGTCCTGTTCTTGTAATAATTTATATAAATTTTGTACGTTCGTATCATCGAAATACCATTCTTTTGTTGCGAAATATTCTAAACATTTGGCTGCTTTCTCCAATTTATTCTGTACACGTACCATACTATATTAATTCAACAAAACAATTGAAAATCAGTTGTATTCTATAACTTGTTTTGGCATAATTCGTTACCATGACAATAGTCGTCTAATTGTACAATTGAAATGAGATAGGAATAAAACAACTATCACTGTTGTCATGGTAATTTATGTAGAATTGAAAAGAGATAGCGATAAAACAACCATCATCGTTGTCATGGTAATTAATTGAATACTTACATTGGTTTACCACCGGTGATCCAAACTAAACTATCGATAAGATAAGCCGGTAACCAATGCATAATTAATTGATTGGTTTTATTAATTAGACGATTCGGTGTTACTGTACCAGTTGGATACCACGTAATTTCCGAAAATGGATGTATTTTCATATATTTAAACGATAAATCGATGAAATTCTTCCAGGTAATCGGCCGGTGTACACCTACAATTACAATCAATTCAAATAAATGTCGTAGATTAGTTCATATGTTAACTATATGATATTTCTTAATGTATCTTTATTTTACCAAAGAGTTGGCTATGAATTTCGTGAATAGATTCGTAGTGCTAAATTTGAAAACAAATCCGGTAATACGCCATTAAAAACTGGACAATTGGTTTATTATAAAGGCGCCAATTTTAAAACAACCAATAATTTATGAAAAATAAAACATTGCCATGGTTTTGTTATAATTCAATTGTAATCCCGGTAATACGCCATTAAAAACTAGACAATTGGTTTTTTTATAAAGGCGCCAATTTTAAAACAACCAATAATTTCGAGTAATATGTTGCCATGGTTTTGTGATAATTCAATTGTAATGCCAACTATGTTTAAATAAACTTACTAGATTCGTAATTAAATTAATTAAAGTTGGAGATTTTTATTCCGTCAGTTCGAAATGACAGCTGTCATTTGAATTTACTACCAACCTTAAGCAAATCAATTACACTATTTAGCACCAATTATTGTAAGAAAAGAGTGTGTTAATAGATATTAAAGTACTATATAGATAGAAAAATGGAATATTTACCTGTACAACAATTATAAATGGTTAAATCTTTATTTGTTGTGGTCCCAATACGCCATGCTGATACTAACATTAAATTAATAACAATATCGACAGGTATTAAATCGGCAATTTTCTGTCCATCACATAACATTGTATGGAAAATACCTTTACCAGCTGCTGCTATAATACCAGTTGGACCATTCCAATTATCAACCCAACCATTTAATGGTTTAAATATACTACTTAATACAATACTAGGACGTACAATAACAATTGGTAGATTTTTATTACTTTTCTTTATCGAATTCAATTTGTATTCATTCAACCAATATTCAGTTAATGATTTTGTAAATGTATATGTATTTGGACGATTATTAATTAATTGATCTGTTAATTTATCTAATAATTCCTCATCTAAACAATCAACTAATGATAAGATCTGATTTGGTAATATTGGTGGTTGATAAATTGTCTCTTTTACTTCATTACGATCACAATTACAATAAGCCGTTGATACGTGAACCTAGAAAAAAAATTAATAATTCAAGACACCCTGTATAATATGTTGAGACAGCCTGTATAATACCAAGTGTGTGTGTATACCTCTTCGCAATAGCCTATGATTTTGCGAACGTATGTCAGTTTCTTGTTTCAACTACTAATCTGCATTACCGACATCCTCTTATTTTAACAGATTGTCGGTAATGCAGATTATTAAGCTGAATCAAGAAGCTGACCTACGTTCACAAAGCCATAGGCTACTACGAAGAGGAATAGCGTGGCACATATGGTACTGTTGTGTCGTAGATTGCTTCATATTTAACTGAATTTAATTTCCACTAATGTATTTTCAAGACACCCTGTATAATAATGTGGTGTCGTAGATTATTTCATATTTTACTAAATTTGACTTTTATTAACGTATGTATTTTCAAGTGCCCGAACAAAGCTACGATACTACGTCCCAAAACCAAAGCTAGATGAAAACCGTGTAATACAGATACAGTATTCTATCAATTAGCACGGTAATTAATTTGCACGATATTCAGTTAACACGATCTCACTTTTACGATAATTGATTTCACAAGATAGCTATGGAAATATTCTCAACACATAAATCAAACTAGTTTATTTATCGCTTGATTTGTACTATATTTGATTTACACGGTCTTATTTTTACACGATTATATTTGACAAGATAAATAAATTGTTTCGTAATTTACTAAATTTGACTTTTTAACGCATTTTCAAATATCCAACGCTTAGATAAAAACAGTGTTCTATCGATTAGTACGGTATTTAATTTGCACGATATTCAGTTAACACTGTCTCACTTTTACGATAATTGATTTCACAAGATCGTAATATTCTCAAAACATAAACAGTACAAGTTTTAGTATCCCTCGATTTATACGGTATTTGATTTACACTGTCGTATTTTTACACGTTATTTGAGCAAAATATAAATGAATACTTACTAGAGCTTCTAAATGCACCATCCGACTACATAATTCAACTAATCGTTGTGTACCTAATAGATTGATTGTTACAGATAATTTCAATTTTTCATCAAATTTAACAGTAGCAGCACTATGAAATACAATATTAACATTATTTTGTAATAATAAACGATCTTGTTGATTTATAGCTAATTCCGGTTGTGTTATATCACCTTCAATTGGTAGAATTTTATTTAAATCATTCGGTCTTAATTTACGTATTGTATCAAATAACTGAAAAAAAAAACAATTGTAAATTTGAGGTTAGAATCACCCTATATATTGAAATGTCATTAGATGCGCTGTTATCATGCGCAGAAGAGCGTACAACGATATTTGAATTCACAGTTGGCTGTGTTTTAATAAAATATGAACCAAACTACGATATTACGTAATTAAATCCATAGCCATCTATGATAATACTGTTGTACGCTTTAATTTATGAAATTTGAATGAAAATATGGACTTACCGGTGAATTTAACAATTGTTTTAAACGTTCATGTGCATTTTGTCCTTTCTTCGGACGTATTAATAAATAAATTTTATAAACACCAGGACATGAACGTATCAATTTCTCTAATAGTACTTTACCCATAAAACCAGTACCACCAGTTATAAAAACAGTTTTATTATTGTAAAATTCACTAACACTCATTATGTGCGATGTTGTTGTTGAAGTTGAAGATGTTGCTGAAGAATTCTGTTGTTGTTGTTGTTGTTGTTGCTGAATAGCAGCCATTTCGGATTGATTTTTATCTCTTATCAACTACTATACACTTTATACGTTAACATTAAAAAACAAAAAAATTGTGCGTCACAAATGGAAGTAAATTTGGTAAAAAAAAAAAATAATAATAATAATAATCAAAAGAAGCACACGAAATTTTCAGTTGTTCCTCTCGTAGTGGAAGTCAAATCAAATTACCATTGCCCGTTGTAGTACTACTGGAACATACAAATGACAATTGTTATAAATTCATCGCCTACTATAAATAGATTTTTGGAAATTTTCTAGTTACCATAACAAATTGAAATCAAATTACCATTGTTTATTGTATCGAACTATTTCATTAAACAAATAACAATTAATTCATAGCCTACTCGAAACTATCTTTTTTTAATTTTCTACTTTTTATAATAGATTTAAATCAAACTACCATTGGTTGTTTGTAGTACTATTGGAATAAACAAATGACAATTGTTATTTCATAGCCTACTAGTAGCAAATATTTTGAAAATCAAACTATGGAAATAAACAGATGACAATTGACATTAATTCAGAGCCGACTAGAAAAATTTTGAAATCTTCTACTTACCATTATAAATTGAAATCAAATTACCATTTCAATAAACAAATGACAATTAATTCATATTAGACTTTTTTTTATTTTCTACTTTTTATAACAGATTGAAATCAAACTGCCTGTTTGTAGTAGTATTGGAATAAACAATTGACAATTGTCATTAATTCCTAGCCTACTAGAAAAAATTTGAAAATCTACTTACCAATACAAATTGGAATCAAATTACCATTGGTTTTTGAATAGTACTAGCAATAAACAAATGACAATTGTCATTAATTCATAGCCTATTAGTTTTTTCGAAAAATTTCAACTCACCACAACACACTGGAATCTTCCAATATAACTAACTGTTGTTAATCTTCATGATGATGATGATGATGATGGTGGTGTTGATGATGGTTTCTTTAACATACAGAACAAACAAGTGGGGCGCCGTTATTATTAAAAATTCTAAACAAAAAAAAAAGTGTAGAAGTTGATGGAAATGAAAAGAAAGATAGAGAGAGTCGAGAAAGATACCGGAGCCATCAGGTTAGTGGGCTAGAAAAGTAGGCCAAATGTGTGAATCACACACACACACACACACATAAATAACAGAAATATTTTCAAGAAGTAGGAACTAAAACAAGATACAGGTCAGCGAACTACTAAACACCCGTTATATTCGATAAATAAAGATGGAGAAAACTGGTTATACAGGGTGATAGAATAAGACAGGTAATTTGATCATTTGTTTTAAAAACAAAACATCGGTTGTTACCATAGCAATATCAATGACGTCAATCGGTTTTTCTTTTCCAAAATGGCTGCTAATAATTGAATAACCCCAAAAAAAAAAGAGTTAACAATAATCAAAGTGGGCTAATTAGGTTATTTCACCCACTCCCGTTTTGTAGTGTCGTAGATTAGTTTATATTCTATTTAAAGTACGTATACACCCTGTATATGGGATTCTATTATAGATCATCCTGTATTTGACACTTTCCCTACTCGTTATCTAAAAACCTCACTTTTCTGACTCGTATCACAATTATTCAGATGTACTCAATAGTTTTTAATTTACGTGATTTATCAACATTTTGATATGCACTCACTTATAACCTTGAATTTTACGCCTACTTAATATTTTGTTTTTTAATTTTAAATTAGGGTAATAGACAAACAAACCATTATGGCTCTATAGAGACAGAATTTTATGTTCAATTTTCAAGGTGACTTTGATGGTATTCTGTAACTGTAACAAATAAATGATACCAAAGTTTGCATTTGTTTTATAAACTAAAGAGCGAATCAGAATTAAAGATAAAGCACGTTCGTCTGGCAACCAGTGGCGTGTTCAAATTTCTAGATGAAATTTGTAACTGGGTCAATGTTTAAAATGTACAAAATATTTGAAAAATAAATTGATAATAATTAAATAATAAAAATTAGAAACAATCAGTATCTTATTTGGAGCAATGTAAATTGAAAAACAAAATTCAATTAAAATTGTAATTGTTTCCACGCCACTGAATAGTTTTTTGGTTATCTCATTATTGGTTATCAACTCATTTTACTCCACGTACTTTTAACTGGAATTTGTGTGGTTTCGTACGTGCCTTATCTCATCTATGTATGTCCTTAAATTATAGTAACATTTATGAGATATTGGTAATACTGATTATTTGACATATGTCATCTATACAGGCATTTGTTTTTATATTTTCAGTAAACTATGGTAATTCAATATACAAATTGATTGAATAATCGTAGTGACTATGGTTATAATTAGTATGATGAAATAAAATAAAATAATGAATAAAACAATGAGACACTCTGTATAAAAATTGTTTTTTGGTAGTAATATGGACATTTTTTGTGGAACAGGCTGTATATTATTTTAATATTGCAGAATATAAATATGAAATTAACAATATTTCCAGCTAATCACAATTATGAATTTAATTAATTATTTATTGAGTAAAATAATAATTAATAATAAAAAAAGTACTAAATAATAATTAATTAATTAATTAGATACGACACCTACTGACCATCTTAGGAAATATTCAATAAAGTGAGGTTAAATTGGGCCTTTTTTTCACGGCCAACAATCAGGTGAAATTTTGCAACAATAGAATCTAGGGAATTTCGGTTTTCTCCATAATTGAGGTTATTAAAATTCCACAGTTGGCCTTGACTTTATTGTTAATTCCGTTAAATAAACAACCAAATTTGACTGTTACACTCCGTCTATTTGAACTCAATTAACTGGACTTTTTTTTACAATTTAATTTCTAACTTACGATTCTTTGGACCAATTAACATTTAGGGAACTAACGGTATAAGTTACAATTATGTCATAGTCTACTTTGTTTTCATTTTTTTATTTCTACTATTCCATCAATTATACTCTAACCACTACAACTTGACTCACCGTTTATTTTTCTAACCTAAATTATAAAAAAAAAACAGTTGACTAGATTCGAATAGATTGACTGTATATAAGAAAATATACAGTGTTGATTGGAAAAGTAAAGAAAATTCACTACTTTCATTTGTTTCACTTTCTAGGTTAACCTATAAAAAAATGACATTATTTCTCGTAATTTATACCAACAGGAATTTAATGTAATAAATGCAAAAATTTTACCCCCTTTATCCCCGCACACTTCATTAAGCACGACTATAATTTAATAAAAATAATTACATACAATTCTAAGAAATTACAATTACAATCTGTATAAATAAGATGACTTTAGATTTTTTAATATGTAATTAATGATTAAAAACACAAAAAGAAGTGGAATTTTACCGTATGTCGTATTTTAATCCGCTTTATTTTCAATTGTTATTATAAATAATTTATAATAGCGAACCACCTGTATATTTATTTATTTAACAATGATTGTCGATAATTTGAGGTTATAAATGGCGGCTATTACAAATGTCAAATTTATGGAGCAATCCACGACACTACGTTCTGAGGCATAGCCAACTGCATGATCAAACGAGAGAGATAGAGATATAAACGTACAGTGTGAACGAGATTTAAGATACGATTTGTTTCAATGAATACCCAATTAAGGCCCATTCAGGAAGAAACTAATTATATATAAAAATAAATTCTAATTAATTAAAACAAAACGCCTGTAATTTATTGGTATAAATTAAAGAAAATTAAGGATCATATGCACGTAATTGCACACATAATAATATGAGATCACGTTCTTTATTTAGTCGAATAAAATACTGCAATTAATTGTTAATTTTAGAGGTTATAAATGGCGATTTTTATTCACAATAGAAAGAGACGGAAAATAATTATTGTGTATACGAACCTTAAGATCGATTGGTGTTAATTACAATTTAATTAATTCGTTTTCAGTGAAAACCAATTATAGAAATTTGTAATTGATTTTCTCCCTATACAGGGTGTCCAAACGTATCTCTCCTGTAGAATTGTCGTAGCTTTGTTCTTAAAAAAATACACCAAAAAATGTCAAATTGAGAAAAATCCGAACCAATCCAAGACATTACATAATCGAAACATAGCCAACTTTGAGGCGGATTACAATTGAACAGCCTGTATATTAATTTAATAGTCTAATTCAATAAAATGAAGCACCATATAATTATACATCTATTTTTATCGCTTTATAAAAATTATTATCAAATTGCGCCCTCACCACCCTGTTTTTTATTATTAAAAAAAAATTATCAACGAAACACCCGATAAAACAGGTTTATACCGACGATACAAACCGAATCTCAAGTTCATAATTCAAATCGTCTTATCAGTAACGGAAATTTTCGCAATTTTATCACCCCCAGACGGGAAAAAAACCACCCCGTAGTTGTGGTTGGAATTCGATAATTTTTTGAGGTTATGTCCGCCAATTCACCCCTTCTTCTACAACAGTTAATTTTTCCCCAAATAAACCCCACAATTAAAAAGCCACCAATTCAATTAAATCAAACATAAATTAACGAAATTAATTCGAATTAAGCGAAATAATTGGTTAATTATCGATGGAAATTGTGAATCTTACCGTTGAACAGTTGAAGATTACAGCACACCGGCTAACTAGATACACCTTTTTTCGACTCATGTAATACACTCAGACACATAGAGATAGACATATAGGCACGATTTTCTTCGAATTTTCCTAATTAATTAATTAATTACGAATTGGAATTAGAATAAAATTAAACAATCGAATAATTTCCTAATTAATATTTCTAATTGTATGAATTAATTGAAAATTGTGGATTGGTTTATTGGAAGAGTAGTGCAGAAAGACAGATAGAGATAGACTGATTACGATTAGAATAGTGGAGAAAAAAAGAGAAAAATCAATAAGATAATCTCTGACTCACTCTATCGTTACGATTACGAATTACACTAGAGCGAGTGAGATAGACTTATAGTGGACACAGCAGCAGTATCACTGAAATTATAGATTTCGAAAAACCAACACTCCCCATTAGAAATTTCACCCGCATTTCAATCAACACTCTACACAGATGGCGCTCAAATTGCACCTGTAAACAAAACAACCGCTAAATTTAAACGACATTCAATTAAAATTGGACCAATTCCATCACTTTTTTCATCGATTTAATCGAATTTCGCTTCAAATAATTGGTTAATTATCGCTAAATTTATAAAAATAGCGCCATCTACTAGCAGTTTCAATATTACAGCGACATCTATGAATGGTGGTAGTAGCGAATTGAAGCAAGTTTAAAACCAGAACCGTATTGTATTAATTTTGAACCCAATTACAATCAACCCACAATAATAATAATAATTGACAATTATAACAAATTATATAAAATATAAACAATTGGCAGAATAAACGATGCCGTTGCCATTGATGTATTCAATAAACACGCAAATAAATACCAAATTAACACGAACAATAATAATTGTAATGCCCAATGCAGAATAAATAATCTAAAAAATAATAATATTGATAATAATATCGATTAATCATAGTTGGCCATGATTTAATTAGCTAGTCTCGTAGCTTAGTCCATATCCATATCAATATCTGAATAAAGTTACGACAAAATCATGGCCAACTTTGTCTGTATATACAAACAATTGAAAATACGTACATATTTTGTTTGGTTCTAGCCGCTGAGAGATTCTTTAATGGTTCTTTACTTAAATAAATCCGTGCACCAATATTCAATTGATTCAGATAATCGAAATATTTTAAATCACTTAAATCCAAATAGTATAATTCTTGATCGTCTTTTGTTAATGATTGATGTAATTTTTCCGTTTGTTTTGCATGGAATTTCCATTCGGTAAAAATGAATTTTTCTAAACGATCCAATGATGAATTCACATTACCATGCAATTTCATTAATCTATAACAAAAAAACAATTAATAGTTGGCTATGAATTCAACAAATCGTGTCGTAGCTTAGTTCAAACTCTATGATCTAATCATAGCCAACTATGAGTATCAGTAAATTGAGTACAGTTATAGAATATCACCGAAATTCTACAATAATAAAAAGCCATATTCTATAACTACACAATTTTGTGCAGTTGATCAGTATACAGTTATAGAATACTATTTGTATTGAAAATAATAATAAAATAATATTTACATAGGACGTCCACCGGCTATACGTGTAATTAAATCTAATAAAATGGCCGGTATTATATGAACAAAAAAGGCCGATATACGATAACGTTGTACAGATGGTGAGAATTTCAAATACGGATACCATACGGCCGATTTTAATGGATATTCATGTAGAAAATCATTTATATGATCTTTAATTAGGGCCCATTTGAATGGTGTACGTGTACTTGATGTACAATGATAAATTTCCAAATTACCATTACGTTTACTACCTAAAAAAAAATCAGTCAATATTATCGCTCTTAAGGGTTGAAGGAGGAAGGGGTTGTAAATTAAATCATTCACCAGAAATTCGGGTAAAATCAAATTGAAGTTTATGGTACCATTACCATTGCCTGTCCTGTATATTGGTTAAAAATCATTAAACGGTATTTTATCCCGAAATTGATTTACAAATGTCGTAGCTTAGTGCGACTATTTAAAAATCATATCAGCTAATGTCAAATATTGTGAAATTTATATGAATTAATCTACGAAATACGTTTGTATATATTTATTAGTGAAAAGAGGGTTATAAATCAAACGATACACAATATACAGTATTGGCAATTGTAGTAAAATTATAACAACTTACGATTTTATGGTGCAATTACCATTGCCAATACTGTTATATTTTAAAAGATAAATGTAGCCCCAATTAACTTACCTGTACTATAACCAGCTGCTAAGACATTATTAACAACAACATCAACCGGTATATAATCATAAATTAAATCTTCACCAACAGGTAGACGACGTATAACACCTTTAGAGGCGCCCATTAGAAAACCTTGTGGGCCATTTTTACTAATAGTCCAACCCGGTATTGGTTCTTTCCAACTACCAATAACTTAAAATAAAATTATTTGTCACTATATTTGAATCTACAGTTGGCTATAAAGTAGATTAAATAGTGTCGTAGTTTGAAATAAATGTCAAATTTTGTTGAATATGAATCAATCTACGACACTATATAATCGAAATATTTGAGGTGTTTCGAGTATTTGTCAGTAGGCTGTGATTTTGTGACAATTGATTTTTTGTCGGTAATGCAGGTTACTATCCTCTCAAAAATTAAAAAACTACCACCTGTTGAATTATGTTGGTAAAAATAGAAAATCCCTCAAACAATGTTTTATGATGTTATGTTGGCGATACGTTTACGTTACAAAACCAATGATTGTGTATATCTTTTGCATATACACATTTTAAAATACAGTACGTCCGAAAATTAACAAAATTTTCCTTAAATAGTCCATGAAATGGTTATTCCCTTAACCTCATTTTTTGAAGTGACATATGACATATTTTCCCCCAGAAAAAAACTAGTTGCCGGTTGAATTTTCATGCTGTGATGCAGCTTGGGTGGTTTTCTAATTTTTGAGAGGACTATATCGGTTATTGACCTGTAAATTGTGTCAAAATCGAAACTTTCTAAATTTTTAAATAAATTTTGAAGTGAAATTATTTTCGATGTAATATTAAATCGAAATTCTTTTATAATTAACCGGATCGGTAAGTTAGTAATCTGCATTGTCGATAAGTTATAAACAACAGACGTACGGTCACAAAATCACCGCTTACTTTACGTTAAGACTTACTCATACTAGGTCGTACAATCGTGCAAGGGAATAATTGTTTGGCTTTATCGATTTCATGTTCAGCCATTTGTTTGGTGATTGTGTACGGATTTAGATGTTGTCCTAATAATTTCGGTGTTGAACGTTCTAATTCATCATCGTTTAATTTCGAAATTTTCTCAATAAATTCATCCGGATCTTGTTCTAATTCGTACAGAATCTCTTCGGTTTCCAATTTGTAAGCATTAACATAGGCACTACTGATATGAATGAAACAATTCAAATTCTTGCATTTCTTAGCTAGTTCGATACAACGACGTGTCCCCAATAGATTGATTTTGACCGTTTGTCGTAGCGTTTCAGCGAAATCTAGGGTGGCCGCTGAATGGATGAAAACATTGATATTATCGATTAATTTCTGATAGTCGTTCGGGGAGATTCCTAGATTCTCTTCACCAACATCACCATTGATTATTTCGATTTTCCGTTGGAATAATTCATCGAGATTCTGTTGTTCGCATAATTTCTCAAATACTGAATTCTTTTTGATTTCATTTAAACGTTCCTCGATTGATTTACCACGTTTCGGACGTAATAATAGATAGATTTTACCACTATCCGGTATTGTACGGAGGATTTTCTCTAATAGACATACGCCCAAAAATCCACTGCCACCAGTTAGGAAAATGTTCTTATTTTTATAGAAATTCCGTATTTCCGACGGCATTCTCAATCTACAATAAATAATAATTATAAATAAATAAATATTGATTTTCGAAAAAATTGAGGTTATGTTGATTGAACTTTCACACGTGGAAGTTGGCAATACTTTTCTGCCATAGAAACAAAACAATCCCAGGCGACTATTTTCATTTAAATTGAAATTTCGAAAAATTTAAACAAAAATAATCATTTAATTTAACTGAACAATGCCTAATTGGTTTTATTCCATTTTTATTCGTATTTGTGAAAAATGATTGATTTATATAATTACTTATTGTTCATTTTAATTTAAAATTGCATATTATCAAGTTGGCAATATTCAATAATACCGTAACAAATGAACATCTAGAGCCTTCTTATTTTTCCAATGATAACTATTCTATTTATTATTACAATTATTTTAATTAGAACAATTTACATAAAATTATCATTTTTATACCGTTTTTTCCGAAAAAATACAAACCAATAGGATAACCAATTAATTAAATTAATTAAACAAAAAAACTAAAGCCAATTAGAAACTTTAAAGCGTCATAGTTGGTAATAAAATCATAAACAAATGAATTTCAATTGTCACTAGAGATAATTATTGTTTTAATTGATTTTGTTACTGTAAAAAATTAACAATATCGAATCGAAAATGGTGACTAATTAATTATTTTGTTAATTAAGATTTTCCAATTAATTTTAACCTTTAAAATAAAATTGATTTTCTTGGAATTTTCATTGTGTAGAGTTGGCAATGCACGCTATGATACTACAAATGAATAAACAAATGAACTTCAACTTATTACTTTTATAATTACCTTTTAATGAGTAATTAATGGAAATTTGTGCAACTATTCTAATTCATAACCACATAAATTAAATAAATGAGGCAGTCAAACCGGTTTTTTTCCGAATTTTTAACAGTTGGTATGACTCAAAAACAAAAAATTAATTTAAAATTTCCCACAATTAGTGATTTTAGAAAAAATATCCACTAACACAAGTTGGTATAGAGACAAACGAATTTGCCACCATTATTAGAGTTGGCTATGGATCCATAACGTTGTCGTAACTTGTTCGATAATTCGACTGTCTATTAAAGATGACAGTATGAACCAAGCTACGACGTTAGGTTTCAAATTCTGAGCCAATTACCTCAAATTTTATTCGAAATTGTTAGAAATAAAATAATTCAAATCAACTATTTATAAAACAATTTACATATTTATTTATAATTAATTTTTTTGTTTGCTATACGTAAATGTAAACGATTTTCAAATTTCATGTGTCAAGGTTGGTAATCTTCCATAAAACGAAAGAAAAAACAAAAATGGATAACAAATGATAGCATAGTTGGCCATGGTTTTGGATATTGGACTCGCACCTTGATTCTACATTGAAAAATACATCAAATAATGCAATATGAATCAAGTTACGACACCCTTTCGTAATAGAATGATTGAAATTTGGAATCAAGTTGGTTTAGTTGACGACCCAAAAAAAACAAAATCGTCCATTTAAAACGCATCAACTAGGTGTGGATTTCAACTGTTTAAAATCGTGTTAAAAAATTTAAAGTCTATTAAAAAATAATAATTTTATCAATAAAATAATAAATAACTCTAAACAATTACAAAATAGAAAAAAAATTACTAAATCCAGGTAATCAACCAATAAACTCAACTAATAATTAACGATAATAGAAAAATTGATTTTTCTATAACAAAGTAGGCGTTGTAATAACCAACTAACTAGATTTAATAAATTAATTTGACAAAAATAAATTTACCTTTAAATTAATTGGTGAAATGGTTGGAAATTCCAATTAAACGTCCACAATTACCGAAAAATCGTTGTATACTAAGCTGACATAAAACAATTGATGAAATAAAAATTAGAATTAAGAACTAGCTTGCCTTGCCGGTCATATTTTTCACTTGTTTACCAAGTTTTTATTTTATTTCGACAACACTATAATGATTACTACAATATGATTGGTTGGAAATACAACTCGTTACGGAAATTAATTTTGATAATTAACAAGATTATTTGAATTTTTCTACGATTTATTTCAATTAAAACAAGGGAATTAAATTAAAATTAACAAAATTTCTTTCAACAATTCGATAATTAAACAAATCCATTAATTCTTAAATATAACAAACGATTCTTTTGGATAATACAAACTGTAATTGTGGGCTACAATTAGTACAGTTTTATACAGCCGAGATATGGCGCGAAATTTGAATTATTTCCGAAAATATTGTTCAATTTCAATCAATTGTTTATTTCTCGTTTCCGGTAGATAAAAATACAAAAAAATCGTACCAATTAACGAAAATAAACAGAAAATTAGAAAAACCCCACTAATATTATAAAATTGTAATAATAACGGTGTGACTTGAACAACACTGAAAAATGTTAAAAAAGCCACCATTGATGTTAAACTTGTACCATAATGGCGTTGTTTTAATGGGAATAATTCACCAACCATTATCCATGGTATTGGTACATAACCTAAATTAATTAACACGATATAAAATAATAAAATTGCAATAATTATAATTAAATTATTATCAATAATTACTGGATAATATAAACAGACAGTTATTAAGAATAGTGTTAAAAAAGTACCAATACCGCTAATTAACACGATTGTACGTCTACCATAATATTTCAATAAAACACACGAAATTAACGCGACAATTAAACGAATTAAATCGATTATTATCATCACTAAATACTCATCAATATTACCATTATTATTACTAATTCGTTTAATTATAGTGATCGTGTAGAAAGTGATCGCGTTAATACCGGACCATTGAGTGACTATAAAGAACACGATTAAAATTATTAACGGTTTTATAAATTGTTGTTGTAATAAGTCGGTTTTATTTAATTTTGATTGTTGTAAATTTCCTTGATAATTTAACACGATTTCGTTAAATTTTAACGAATCGGCTCGATTATAACACCGATAGAAATTCAATTCGGCTTCTTTAACACGGTTCAATTTTAACAACCATACTGGTGATTTTGGTATCGGTAATAGGCAAACAATTGTTAAAATCAATAAAATTAATGGAATTAGTGTTAAAAATTGCCAGTGTAAAAAAATACCAAATACGTGTATTATTAGTATACCTAATGATAAATTTAGTGTTATTAGAGGGAGGAAATAGTTGCGTAATTCGGGTATTGTAGTCTCGCTGATATAAACCGGTGTTATTGGACCTAAAATACCAATACAAATACCGTGCAAAAATCGGCCAATTAACAAGAATTCAATACGATTCTGATTGGTTAAACCGATCAATAGCCAACCAATAACTAATGGGATTGTTATCAATAGTTGTGTTGATTTTCGACCGATTGTCTCCATTAAAAACATACTAATTAAACAACCGAAAGCCATAGGTAATGCCACTATCGAGGCTACAATTAATTTTGGAATTAATTAATTAAACGATTCGAATTTGTTTCTATAATTACCAATCCAGGTGGCTTGATTTTCGGTTATCTTCAATGTAGTTGTATTCGATTCAAGTTGCGGTAGTAAAACAGCTGAATAACCAAAGATCATACCGAGATTCGTTGTCAATAGCAACGGCCCAATTATTATCAAACACTGTAATTAATTAATTAACTAATTAATTAATTAATTCGATTTTAATTAAATTAAATTGACTAACCTGTCGGAGGATTAGTGATGATTCTGGGGGATTTTCGTTGTTTTTTTGGTTATTTTGGAAATATTTTCGAAAAATTTCGACAATTTCAACAGTCATTTCACTGTAATTTACACTCGAATTACTAATTAGATTTGAATTAAATTAGTGATAATTATGGGGAAACTCGATGAGGTTGTAGAAGAGAAATTTCGAAACTTTCACTCGACAAATTTTGATAGAATAACACCGACTGGTTGATGGTTTTTGTTAAACTAATTGTACATTTTTATTGTTTGTTTGTTTGTTTTTTTTTGTTTCTTGAGAAAGTTGTTTGTTTTTCTAAGGATATTCTAATGATGAGGCAATAAAAGTAGTGAAATCAAAATTTGTAATGTTTCAATGTATTTTGCTAATTTTATTGTGGTTTGTTCTAAGAATAATCGATAATTAGTGGTAGAATTAATTGTATCGGTGATAATTTGAATTGAATTGCGCGCCATTTATTCGCTAATATTTACATTGTTGTCAGATAAATGTCAACTATAAAATTCATAAATTAGAGCTACAATTAACTAAATGAACATAGCCAACTTCGCATTTTTAATAAACGATAATTAATCGAAATTTTATCGAATATTTCACTATTATTATCATAAAATGGACCACAAGTCTGATATTATTGTAGTTTTTATTCAAAATCATTAATTTTAATGATAAAATTTGATAAATATTTTCGATTTCATTTCAAAATTGGCGCCTTTTAACGCATTTACGTTCTAGCGTTGCCAAATTTACGTCATTAGACAAATATGCCAACAAGATTCAAATTTTCGCGCGTCTTTTTGGCGACTAACTCAAAATGGCGCCTTTTAGACCTTGACATTTAACGTTGCCAAATTACAGCGACATCTAGCTGTGTTTTTTGACAACAGAAAAAATACCAAATAGAATTTTAATATTCGCGTGTTCTTTTTAGAAGTTATCCTAAGGTTAATTTAGAAAATTTCTCAAAATTGACGCAAAAACGGTGTAATCAATTTTAACTTTTGTACCGTGACATTTCATAGAAAAATAAATCAATAAAGATATCGTTAATAACAAGATAAACATGAACAATAAAGGCAACTTCACACGGGAATGCGCAGATAAAACAGCGCCATCTCTGAGATTTCCACAGTGTAAGCGTATAATCAAGGTAAAGGTATCTTCACATTAAAACAGAATTTAGCGTACGCTGGTTGTGCAATCTACCTAAAGGTGTTTTCCCACTAGGACGTAAATTATGCGCGAAATTTGTGTAAATAATAAATAAAGATAGCTTCACAATGATTATGATCCTAAATATAACCAAAACCTTGGAACACAACTCAAGTTCATTAAAAGAATCCTTATGACTTATCAGCGATTTCTCGATTGTTTTATACGCGTCCACTTGTGAATCGGTCTTAAGATTTCAGAAAGTTCAAAATGCTTTTAAGTACTTCCTTCGGTACAATACTTGTTTTTTTTTGGAGGCACCTCTCGATTGTGTTTACCTATTGCGAATTGATAAGATAAGCGTATATAGTAGGGTTAGAAATATTTGGGCGACTTGATTCTAATACGGCAAAAGATTGTTGAGGCTTCAATTGGTGTATCTGTAAAATTTCTATTGGTTTTGATCGATTTTGAGCGACACCAAGAGCTTGCAAAATTTCCAAGTTTCAAAGATTAGCATTGTTGAAAATAATCAATCAATTAATTATATCAAGTTGAAATTTTGATTATCACCAATTGATAAGGATAATATTCGTTTTTGTTTTTTTTTTTATAATCAGACACATTAGAAAATACTGAGTAGTTGAATTTTTTATTAGTACCAAAAAGCAAGAAAATGTTGCTTTTAAGGTTTTTAATTTTGATGATCATTTGTGCAAAATTTAGTCAAACCCATCATTATTGTGATAAGTATCCGATTATACCCGAAATAGATTATTTGGACCTCAGTAAGGACCCTTGTGAGGATTTCTATCAATTCACCTGCGGTAATTTCCAAAAGTACCATCCAATACCACCTGGTCGCGATTATATCAATCATTTTAGCATTTTGGAAGATGAGATGACACGTGTTGGCAATCGTAAGTCTTTAGAATTTCAATGCCAAAAATTTTGCACAATACTAAACCCCAGAAAATTGAATGCCAAAAGTTTTGCCCAATGCTTATTGCAAAATTTTCTAGAAATCCTCTCAACTCAGATTACCAACAACGACCCGGTAGCATTGAAAAAAGTCAAAGCCGCCTATAGTGCTTGTATCAACACTGATTGGTTAGATGATGATTCAACTTTGACCGTGCCAGAATTGCGGATTGTCGATGATTGGCATGGGATGCCATTAATTTTTGACGATGAAGAAGTTGCATTTTCATGGAACGATATTGGCAAAATGTCAGCCCAATATGGGGTACCTTTATTATTCAATTACAAGCTCTTCCAACAAGTCGACAATACCGAGGGTTTTTTTGTTATGGTAATGGAAAAACGCCAAAATTTTGGACATACTTAATATTTTGCCAAAATTTTAGATCAGTCTGGATCCTTTAGAAACCGTTCCGAAATACGTTCGGCCCAAGTTAGGGAAGAGTTACGATGAAATTCTGGAAGAATCCTTTGAAGAATTTGGTCTGAAATCATTCACAAATTCCCAGCCTTTTGGAAACTTTCTAGAAAATTTGGCCAAACGTATTGTTAAAGAAAGGAACCCATTTAAAAACGACTGGGAAATTCAAAAAGATTTGGATAAGATTGCCGATTTTTGGCAAAAATTAGCCCGTGGTGGTATCATTGAAGCAAATGCAACAATCCAGCCATTTAGCCAACCTTATCCAACACTTGAAGATTTGCAAAATTGGACTCACCAACAATTCGGCAATATTGGGGTAAGTTTTGCCAAAAACTTTGCAACTATAGCAAAATTTTTGCCAAATTTTAGCTAGATTGGGTCGAGTATTTCCGCAGTTTTTTGACAATTGCCGGTGTCCAAGTTGATAAAAATTTGACAACTTTCCCAGTTTTCAACAGTTACATTTATGGTGTTCTGAATTTGGTACGCCAAACGGAACCGGAAGTTTTGAAAAATTTCGCCCTACTCAGGGTGTTCACTTTTTTGGCACCGGATAGCGACAAAGAGACACGGGAAGCCTTCAATAACTACCTTAAGGCAAAAAATTACACCATTTATCCTAGATGGGAGTACTGTACGAGGAAAATTCTGGATGCCAGCGGTACGGCAAGTGTTGATTTCGCTGTCGCTTACGATTACCAACGTCACTACTTCAATAAAAACAAACTCCAAAAGGTGGCAAAATTTTCGTCATAGGTGAGAAGTTGAATTTCTAAATTTTTGCCCGAAATTTCAGGCTGCCGATTTGATCAAAACCATCCAGACAACTTTCCAAGGCACCTTAGCAAAATCCGATTGGATGGACAAAAATTCTCGTAATGCTGCCTTAGTAAAGGCCAAAAATATGCTTGCAATGCTTGCATATCCAGATTTCGTTGAGGAAAAGCACAGACTCGACAAATTTTACAGAAATATTCGCATTTGCAAATGGGACCATTATGGCAATACCCAAAAATTGCGAGCATTCAAGCAAGCTTACAGTTTTTCACGTTTGGCCAAACCAAGGACTAGAACTTTGTAAGCATAATTTTTATATAATGTTTAGCAAAAAATTTTCCAGTCGTTGTTTTCAAGTTGGGACCATTCAGTTTTCGAAGCCAATGCTTATTATAACCGTCCAGACAATCGATTCATTTTACCGATAGCCATGCTGAATCCTTCTTTCTTTTATGGTGAACAACTATTGGACTTCAGCCGTTTGGGAAGCATTATTGGGCATGAAATTACGCATGGTTTCGACAAAGAAGGCCAAAAATACAATCAAGATGGCGTATTGACACCATGGTGGACTAATAACACTTTTCAAACATTTGCAAAACGTGCACAATGCTTCATTGAGCAGTACAATCAGTACTACATCCCTGAAATCGATGCTTATGTAAGTTTAAAAATTTCCCCACAAGCTAATTAAAGTGAAAACTATGCTCATGCTACAGGTGAATGGCACATCGAGCCTTAATGAAAATTTGGCTGATAATGGTGGGATTCGGCAAGCATATCGAGCATTTTTCAAATCTGCACATAAGCTCCAAATCGATTCGAAATCAAAATTTACACTGGAACAACTATTTTTCATCGGTTATGGAACTGTAAGTTAATCATTAACCATAGTGGAGCATTTGCCAAAATTTTTGATTTTACAGTCATGGTGTTCCAGTGAAACGAAGAGTTATATGCAACATTACAGCAACACATATTCACCGAATCGGTACCGTGTCAATGGACCTTTGGCCAATATGAAGGAATTTGCACATGCTTTCCATTGTCCTATTGGAAGTACTATGAATCCTGTCAAAAAATGTACATTATGGTAGATGCCAAAATTTCGCAAATATATTTTTATATTTATTCAACTATTTTTCTAATTCCCTCTCATAATTTTATCAAATATCTCTTAGGCCTCAAGTAAGGTGTCATATTTTTGGCATTTTAACATTAACGGATCTTTTTTGGGCAAATACCATGCTTACAACTTTCTCTACCTACTCAGTACTTCTCGAGTATTGAAGCAAAATCTTATTTCAGATCAATGGCGTGTTTTGGGGGGAAATTCGTGTAACTTGAAACCTGTTAATCTAATCTGAGGTCAACATTTTTTTCGACAAATCCCATACTTGTAACTTTTCCCTTATGTTTCTCGAACAGAGGCAAAAACCTCACCTCAGCTATAATGCGTATTATTGGAGACCGATTGGTCTAATCTGAGGTCAATGGGCTAAGATCAACACTACTCAATAAGCTTAATTTATTAATTGAAGCAAAAAACAAGCAAAATTACTTTTTGATTACCACAAAGTACACCTCTTCTCAGGATTCATTTTGCTACCTTTTGTACATTGGAATGCTTCTGTAAATTCCACCATATTGGACACAGGGCCATTCACTCGATATTTATTTGGTGAATATTCACTATTTTTATAATTCATTAGATAAGTTGTTGTAGCATTAGAACACCATGACTAAAATTAAAGAATTAAAATCCTATGCTTATTGAGTAGTCAAAAAGTACTCACAGTACCATAACCTATAAAAAACAATTGATCTAAAGTGTAATTTGATTTTATTGCAAATGATTGTTGTTGTGTGAGTGCTTTGAATGCTTTATACGCTTGCCGAATACCGCCATTATCAGCTAAATTCTCATTGAGACTAGTCGTACCATTGACCTACGGCAAAATTTTTGATAAGCTTTAGTGATTAGGAAAAAGCTCCTTATCGTGTCCAAATAGATGAAAGGAGCTTTTTATCAATTTTAACGGCTGATAAGCATACATATGCATCAATTTCATCGATATAGTATTGATTGTACTGCTCAATGAAGCATTGCGTAAGTTCTTGGAATGCTTCGCTTGTTTCATTGGACCACCAAGGTATTTGCACGCCGTCTTGATTGTATAATTGTCCTTTTGCATCGAAACCATGAGTAATTTCATGCCCTATTATGCTACCCAAACGGCTGTAATCTACAAGGCTATTACTTCCGAAATAGATCATATTAAGCATTGCTATCGGAAGGATAATGCGATTGTTACCACGATTATAATAAGCATTGGTATCGAAGGGCGATTTATCCCAACTAAAAATTGTAATGCTTGTTATAATATAACTTTACAGATAGGTATGCTTACAATGTGCGGGTTCTTGGATGGCCTAATTGTGAAAAAATGTAAGCTTGTTTCAATGCTCGTATCCGTTGAGCATTACCGTAATTGTCCCAACTACAAATACGAATATTTCTGTAAAATTGATCAAGCTTGTCTTTCTCCTGAACAAAATCCGGATATGCCAAAAGTACAAGCATTTTTTCCACTTTTGTCAAAGCTGCTTCTTTTGACGTTTCATCCATCCAATCAGCATTCTTTAAAGTTTCCCTGAAGCTATTTGTAATGTTTTTTACCAAATCAGTAGCTTGATACAGCTTATTTTTATTGAAGTAGTACTCTTGATAAGCATAGGTAGCGGCAAAACTTACACTAGCCGTATCGGTAGCATCCAAAATTTTCCTAGTACAGTACTCCCATCTGAAATCAGCATAGTTGGCAAAAATTTCGCAATGCTTATTTAACCATTACCTAGGATAGAGGCGGTAATTTTTCGCTCGGTAATAATTTTCGAATGCTTGCCGCATTGATCCAACACTATCAGGAGCGAGGAACAACAATACCCGGAACATGGCAAAATTTTTGACAACCTCCGGGTCTGTTTGGCGAACTAAATTCAACACGCCATACACGAATTTTGGCGAATATGGGTAGGTTTTCATGTCTTTGGTAGCATTAACACCGGCTGTACTGAAGATGCTGTTGAAGTATTCGACCCAATTCAACTGGAATAAGCATGATCAAAATTTTTGCCAAATCAATTGTAAGTTTGTTACATTTGTAGTATTGCCAAAATGCAATTCCGTCCATTGCTGTAATTCTTCTAATGTAGGATAACTGCTAGGGAACGCTTCAATTACTGCATCATCCTCAACAATCTAAGCATGTGGAAAAATGTGAAAATGCTGCCAAATTTTGTGAAAATATTTGGTAACTTACACCGCCTTTGGCTAATTGTCGCATGAAAGTTGCCATTTTGTCCAAGTCATTCTGTATTTCTTCATCAGTCTTTTGCGAACCACTCGCTTCTACCAACAATTTTGACACAGTCATCAAAAATATGTCAAACGGTTTCGGAGTACTTGAGCCTAATTTTGAGCTTCTGGCACTTTTCTGGTGGTACTCATAGAAAGATTCTGTCAAAACTTGATCGTAGGTCTTGGCAAAATTTGGGCGAATCAAACTTGGATTGTTGAGTTCATCTTGTGTTAACTAACCGGGAAAAAAATGATGATTTATTTTGCCAAAATGTTACAATTTTTACAATTACCACAACAAAGAAGCCTTTAGTATTATCAAATTCTGGGTAAGGTGTTAGAGTGAACACAAATGGTATACCAAATTGAGCTGACATTTTGCCCAATTCATTCCACGAAAAATTCGTGCTAGTTTGATTGGAAACTAGAGGCATACCATTCCATTCTTTGATGAATCGTAATTCGGGTAATTCCCTATTTTGACGGTCGAATACTTTAGTTTGCACACAAGCCTGGTAGGCTGTTTTGACCTTTTTCACAGATTCTGGGTCTTCTGCAGTCTTGTTTGAGGATAGGATATCTATAAGAAATGGTTTAAATACCTCTTAGATAGGGTAGAACTGTTTGCAAAACTGGGCAAAAGTTTCCAAAGCTATGGCAGAAGACTGGAATTGATCAAAATTGGTAGAATATACATACAATTCTCTAAGGAAATCCCCAAAGAGACGCCCAAAATAAATCCAGTGCATTAAACATAACCAACAAGGTGAGCAAAGACAATAATATTATAATACATGATTTTAAAGGTATAATCAAGACAAAAAAGACTGTAATTAATCAAAATTGATATGTCACATCAAAAAAAAATTGCCCAAGACAATTCTAAGGCATTAAACTTGGCCAAAAATTTCGGGAAAAACATCCAAATGATAGTAGATGGTTTAAGAAACATGACCAAGACATGCCCAAAAGTCTAACAATCGTCCAAAACTACTTACAGTTGCCCAAATGCATCAATTGATCTTCTAAAAGACTGAAATGGTCAACATAACTAGCACCACTTTGGATTTGATGGATTTTACCAAAATTACCACAGGTGAATTGATAGAAATCATCACAGGGATCTACGCTATTGTTCAAATAGGCCAATTCATGGATATCTACACAAAAAAACAAAACAAAAGACGAAAAAACAAAAAATTAAAACAATTATTGTTTAAATCTAGTGTTTACCTTGATCACTGATAATTTCAACAGCACTTAAGTATAAGAATGGATGAAAACATAGAGCTATGAAAAATAGTTTTGATTGCATCTTTTCTAGAAAGATTTCTCTCATCCAAGTTAACTTAATAATTAATAAATAATTTAATTGATACGATATTTTGTATTAATTTCGATAAGATAATCTTATAAGCTTATCAAAAATTATGAGTCTTCAAAATTATCCCAATATTTTTTTCCGGTATTTTTTCTCTTATCAATAATACTTTCCAATCAACAACTATTATTGTAATAAATAACAATAATCCACTACTTAAATTGATTGATTAGTGTACTTAATGGATTATTGATAAAGTCGGTTATCAAACCTATTTATTATCATTATTATCACTATTGTCGTTATTATCAATAGTTTGAATTTGTACCAAAATGGCGGTAATATTCAAGATGATGTCATGAGAATTCGGGATTTTCATTGGTTATTTTGGTGTGTTGTATAGTTGGTTGCATAATTAGTAAATTAGAGCAATTTCTAAGAAAATTGGTGGAATTTTCAAATTTTCCACATTCTAACTGAAAATTCACACAATTCGGCATAAATAAAGACAAACAGTTTGGTTAAAATAATAAGAAATCAATTTAATTACATTAATTATTGGAAAATTTCCTAGTTTAATATTGAAAATTTAAAAGTAAGGTTAAATAGTGACTAATTTGATGCACAGATGTCACTGTTCAACATGACTACCAACATATGTCAATGAAAGTCACGATTCATCTGTATATATTTATCGAAATTATTGATTTATCGTGAAAAAAATCACATAAACCAGATTAAATAGCTAAAAATAAGAAAGATTAGCTGAATTTTGTTTTAAATAATTGTAATAATAGCTAAAATAAATGCTATTGTTATCAACTACTACCAACTTAGTAGAATGAAAATCACTGGATTTTCAAAATGGCGTATTTGTTGACATGTCAATTCCAATAGAGTAAATTGAAAATATCTCTAAAATATGAAAAAATAAAATATAATTGATTGAAATTCAACAATTTAAACGTATAGAATGAAATAGAATAGACGGTAATAAAATCGAATAAATTCACTCATTAATTTATCAAAATATTGAATTTTTTTGTAGTTGGAAAATATTGGAAAGTCAAAGGAAAATCAAGCAAAATGAGGATCCGTTGGTTTCGGAAAACCACACGTATTGTTGCATTATGTAGTTTGGCAAATTTTATCAATAGTGCCGATCGTGTTATCATGCCAATTGCTATTGTACCAATGTCGGACATATTCCATTGGACATTACACGAACAAGGGTGGATTTTATCAGCATTTGCTATTGGATATTTTACTAGTCAAATACTCGGTAAATTACCACTTTAAAATAGTTAATTACATAATTAAAACGACATTAATCAAGTCAACTGCAATTAGACGCCATTTTTTCCAAAGCTAACTTGATTTAAAAACAATCAAACTAATCAAAGTAGGTGTCTTGATTGTGTTATAATATAATCAACCCCTATTAATAAGACAATTGGGGGTTGATTAATTGAATACTCATTAAATTATACCGTTAAAACAAATAAAAAATACAATTATAACAATAATCGAGTCAACTGAGATTTGACGCCATTTTTGACAATCGACAAACGAATCCATAGTTGACTTGATTTGATGTAATTAACTTCAATTAATGAGCCCAATTGGGGTTGAAATTCTATCAATTTATCGATTTTCAGGTAGTTTCTGGACGAATAAATTCGGTGCAATCAAATTGTTGATATCAAGCGTACTATTATGGAGTATAACGACATTTATAACACCATATTTAGCGTTTAATATAATTCTATTAATATTATGTCGTATATTGTTAGGTTTTGCTGAAGGTTTAGGTTTACCAACAATTTATCATTTATTTGCTTTAACGATACCGGTTGAAGAACGTTCACGGGCTTTTAGTTATTTGATAGCATGCGGTAGTATTGGACAAACAATTGCATCAATATTATGTCCACATTTATTATGGGAGCAGAATTTCTATTGGTTTGGTTCATTTGGTTTCTTATGGTTATTATTATGGTTGATTTTCTATCCATATGATTTGATTATTATCAATAATAATGATGATACATTACCGTTACATCAGCCTCAAACAACAAAAACACGAAATTTCATCGATTTTCTAACAAATAAAGCATTATGGTCTATTTATATCGCACATTTCGCTATGAATTGGTCATCGTATATAATAATGCAATGGTTACCGACTTATTTAGCACGATATTTAAACGCTAATGCTCATAGTTTAAGTTTAACATCACTCCCTTATATAATCAATTCAATTTTCGGTATAATCAGCGGCCATATAGCTGATGGTTTATTATTGAATAAAAATTGGAGTGTTTTAAATGTACGCCGTTTAATGACTAGTATCGGTTTAATTGGTCCAAGTTTATTTCTATCAATATTTTGTGTTATCAAAAATCTACCATTTGCTTTAATTTTAATTAGTATATCGATGGGTTTATTGGCTTGTAATTCAGCTGGTCATTTAAGTAATCATGTTGATATAGCACCAAATTATGCTGGTATAACATTTGCTATTAGTAATACAATAGCAACAATACCAGGAATTTTATGTGGTCCTATAACGGCATCATTAGTTACAATATCAAATGGTGAATGGATGACTGTATTTTTTAGTGCTACAATTATCAATTTAATTGGTAGTTTTATCTATTTTACAAATAGTGTTGGTACACAGATTTTGTAAATTACAAGAAAAATTATAAATAATAGATGTGTATATTTAAAACAAACAATTGTACAATATCCAAAATTATTGAACCAATCCTTGTAGTTATGCAACCAATAACACACCGATTAAGTGGAGACAAAAATCCAGTGGTAACTCGTGATTTAAATTGGGGAAAAACAATAATATTTGAAGATCCACGACTTGTACGAATGAAAGTTTATTCTAAATCGATAAATAACACCAATTTTGACAAACTTGTGGTTGATTTCCGATTATTATAGTAAAATTATAGTGAATTATAAAGCAAAAACGAACGTCACTGGTTGATTGGCTGTCAATATTTGACAGATCGCGTTCTGTATTTAACTGAATTTAAGAACTAAAAAATTTTTTTTTCTAGAAAAACTACCGAAACCACACAATTTTCAGAAAAATAAGCAAAATTTCCGTATAATTTTAGCTTAAAATTGAGAGTTTCCAACAACTTAACTCTACTTTCTTGAACATAACCTCAATTATACAGAATTTATGATAAACTTGGAAAATCGATTTTTTTGAAATTTTATCCGGAAACGTACAAAAAAAAACAGAGGAAATTTGAAAACTTCTCGAATTTATTCAATCTTTTCAGATTAAAATTGAGAATTGCCACAACTTAACCCTACTTTTTCGAACATAACCCCAATTGTAATAATGCAAAAATTCCGCAATTTATTCAAAAATAACCGTACGAAATGTGCAATAATCGGCATGGTCCATCTAGACGCACTACCCGGTTGAATTCAACACAATTTAGTCGATTCTTTCTAAAATTCACCCAATTTCAGGTACACCAAGGTATCGAAATAGTGTCGATAAAATCGCTGGAAAAGCCTGTAAAGAAACCGAAATTTACCTAAAAAACGGTATTGTAAGCTTCTCTACAATTCGATTTTCAATTATTTACAAATTTTGCGATTTTTTCGATTTTAGGACGGTATTCTTGTCGAGAACATGCACGATATTCCCTACGTACAATCCAAAGATTTCCAACCGGAAACTGTGGCGATTATGTCGCGAATTTGTAACGAAATCCGTAAATTGGTCCCCAATACAATACCATGTGGTATTCAAGTAAACTATAACGAAAATTATTGGTTATTATTGTTAATCGGAGAGAATTGTTGAAGGTTTTAGCTTGTGGAAATCGGGAAGCTATCGCTATTTCGAAGGCGTGTAATTTCGATTTTATCCGAGCTGAAGGCTTCGTTTTCAGCCACATAGCCGACGAGGGCTTCACCGACGCCGATGCCGGTCGATTATTGCGCTATCGCCGGTCAATCGATGCTGATAACGTTCTAATTCTAACCGATATCAAAAAGAAGCACAGTTCGCATGCGATAACCGGCGATTTATCGTTGTTGGAAACGGCAGAAGCGGCCGAATTCTTCTTATCAGATGGTATCATTTTAACTGGAACATCAACAGGAAAATCCGTCGATTTGGATGATTTCAATCAGTTAATTGATCGAATTAAATTACCGGTATTGATTGGTTCAGGTGTTAATGTTGATAATTTCGAGAATTATCGTAAAGCTGATGGTTTAATTATTGGTTCGTATTTTAAACGACACGGTAATTGGATGAACGATCTAGATGAGGATAGATTACGGGAATTTATGCTAAAAAAACAACAATTAACGTAAATGTCACGCCACTGGTTAAATTTAAATTTACCGCTCTATTCGCCATCTTAATTTTTAATTAGGGCTACATTTAGGATTCAAACTAATTTTTATTTGATTTTTAAATTGTTTTAAATAAATTTATTCACATTTTGAGTATTTGTTGTAATATTTCATAATTAATATCGAAATAATACTGAAATTTAGGTGAAAATTGCCTTGACAGTTGTGTTGGTACTGCAAATTCCCCTAACTATTGTTATGAAATATCTGTCAAAAAATAGTTGTCAATTGTTTTCTGTGTTGTTTTTTTTTTCTCCTAATTACTTCCAGAATGATCCTTAAATTAATTAATTAACCGGAAAATTGAACGAATTTTTTTAAAATTCGCTTAATTAAAATAATGCAAATTTTATGTAAATTCAATCGTATAGAATGTTGGAGAAAATGTCACCGTTTGGTAAAAAGAAATCAAAGAAAAGTTTCCCAGTTAAAGTTTGCACACTAGATGCCGAATTAGAATTCGATCTACAAGTAAATTAAACTAAATAATCAAATTAAATTGAATTGAATTAATTGTTTTTCAGTGGCGTGCAACTGGTCGGGATTTATTCGAATTAGTTTGTCGTACGATTGGTTTACGTGAAACGTGGTATTTTGGTTTACAATACGAGGACAATAAAGGCTTCATATCGTGGCTAAAACTCGATAAAAGGGGTAAAAAGATTTCGGTTAATTAAATCGAATTTTCGAATAATTCCCTTATCAAATTCCAGTCCAAGATCAGAGCATTAAACGGAACGAAGGCACTGTATCGTTCATGTTCTTTGCGAAATTCTATCCCGAAGAAGTGGCCGAAGAACTAGTTCAAGATGTAACCAAACATTATTTTTTCTTACAAGTGAAACAGGCAATTTTATCAATGGATGTTTATTGTCCACCGGAAGCTTCAGTTCTATTAGCCAGTTATGCTGTACAAGTTAAAGTAAATTGTTTCAGTTTTATGAGCCAAAAATAATAGCTGTATACAGAGTGAACCAAAAAGATGGGGCATTAATAGTGGTATTCTATAAATTTGTACCGATTCGTTACCATAACAACATTGGAGATTGACAATTACCTTTTTTATTCTTGTCTCTTTTCAATTATACTTAAGATACAATTGTAGAGCGAGATAGAAGGGTTGTCATGGTAACGATACTTCTTTAATATCACGTGTATTATAGTAATTGACAGTTGGTTATACTTTTGTTATGTAGTATCGTAGATTAGTTCATATTTGATGTTCAAGTGTTTGAATGAAGCTACGACACTAAATAAGAAATCATAGCCAACTGTGAGATAAAATATAGTAAATCTCGATAAATTTTTGAGATTTAATTTACACGCTACATTAATGAATGGGACCAATCCATTTGACTCACCTCGTATACAGAGAGACAAAAATCAATTGTAACTAGATTCTTTTTGTTTTTAGTTTGGTGATTTCGATTTAGAAACTTACACGCCTGGTATGTTGGCAAAAGAAAATTTATTACCACAACGTGTTATCGATCAATATAAAATGACACCACAAATGTGGGAGGAACGTATACGTATTTGGTATTCAGATCATCGCGGCATGTCCAGGGATGAAGCTGAAATGGAATATTTAAAAATTGCCCAAGATCTCGATATGTATGGTGTTAATTATTTCCCAATTACGGTATAGAAACCCATAAAAACATATATTTTCATCATATAGTTGGCTATGGTTTCGTTATATAGTGTCGTAGATTAGTTCAGACTATGTTATTTTAATCTCAGAGTTGGCTGTCTTGGTTACGTTCATAGTTTATTGTAGTTGTCAAGTGTTCAAAAGCACAGCCTGCTACATTTTCCGGGGAAACTAAAGTTAAAACTAAAAAATCCCCAAATTTAATAGCGGTAAATTTCAAATAATTTGTCTCTAATACAAATATTCCAGTTAGCAGTTGTTTTTTTTTGATGATTTCGTAGTGTCTTAGCTTTGTTCATACTTTACTAAATTTGACATTTGTTAATGTGGTAATCAACTGTCCAAATAAAGCTACGACAACGCCAACTCTGTATTTTTCCACAGTTAATTCTCTTGTAAATAATCGAACCAAGTTACGACTCATATTTTGCGTAATTATTAAAATCAAAACCTACTAGATTTTACGATATTGGGTTACTATATAGGAAAATCTAGCAGGAATTGGTTAAAACAAAAATATCCCCAACTTTAATAGTGGGAAATTCAAAATATTTATATATTTTTTCTCTAATATAGTCGTGTCGTAGCTTTATTCATACTTTACCATACTTTGATATGTGTTATTCTAGTTATCAAGTGTCCGAACAAAGCTACGACAATGCTTTATAATAATAGACACAGCCAACTTTGTAGTTTAACATAATGTATTTGTTAAGAGGTCGAACTAAGCTACGATGCACGTTTTGTAAAGTAATTAAAATTAAAGTCTGTTAGACTTTGCGGAAATCTAACAAGTGTTGATTAAAATGAAAAATCCCCAATTTTAATAGCGAGAAATTCGTAATATTTCTGTTTTTTTATCCAATACAAATGTGTCGTAGCTTGGTTCATCTATACCAATTGATATTTGTTAATCTAGTTGCCAAGTAACCAAACAAAACTATAACCCTAGTAATGATAGACACAATTAATGTATTTTAAGTGGTTGAAGTAAGTTACGACACGACGTAAATTGAAACATGGCCAACTAAAGGTTACAAATAACTTTTATATTGATGATTTTTTGTAGAATAAAAAAGAGACAGAATTATGGTTGGGTGTAACGCCATTAGGTTTAAATATCTACGAAAAAGAGAATAAATTAACACCAAAAACAACATTTACATGGGGCGAAATACGCCATATTAGTTTCGATGATAAGAAATTCATTATAAAACCGGTTGATAAGAATTCACCAAATTTCGTATTTTTCAGTGAAAAAGTCCGTATGAATAAATTAATTTTAGATTTATGTATGGGCAATCATGATCTATTTATGCGCCGACGTAAACCCGATTCAATGGAATTACAACAAATGAAAGCTGCCGCAAAAGAGGAGAAACAACGCCGTCAAATCGAACGTAATCGTTTGGCGCGCGAAAAACAATTACGCGAAGAGGCCGAACGTGAGCGTGCCAATTTAGAACAACGTCTACGTCAATACCAGGAGGAGATCCAATTGGCCCATGAAGCTCTAGTAGTTGAAATTCTAACCTCAAAATTTTATAAAATTGATAATTTGTTATTTTTTTTTTTTCTAGAAACGTTCGGAAGAAACTGCCGATTTGTTAGCGGAGAAGAGTCGTGTGGCTGAAGAGGAGGCGATTTTATTGCGCCAAAAGGGCGCCGAAGCTGAACAAGAAATTACACGATTGCGTTTGAGTGCTATGCGTCGGGAGGAAGAACGTGTCACATTAGAGCGGAAAACACGGGAAGCGGAAGTTTTAACAGCGAAATTAGTTGAAGATAGTGAACGGAGGGCGGCTGAGACCAATCAATTGAAAGAGGAATTGATGCGTGCTAGGACTGCTGAGAAACAAGCCAAAGAGAAATTATTGGATTTCTTGAGTCGCAGTACTAGTACTGGTTCGACTGTAACTAGCCCAATTTCTGTATTTAATTATTTATTTTCAATTGTTTTTTATTAATTTTATTGATTTTAGTCGGTATCTGCCCTCTATTCGGCGCCGTTAAGTCCAAATCTAGGGCCGGATCTGTCGATTCTAGACCAAGAAGTCTCAGTAATTAGCACCGATTATCATCTAAATAGTGCCTATGATCTATCATGTGCCGATACAGATCAATTGTGTTTAGAAATCGAAAAAGAGAGGTTATTATTTTGACATTTAATCTCGAAATTAACCTAAATTTTGGTTATTTTTCTGTTGATAGGGTGGAGTGTTTGGAGAAGAATAAACATCTACAGAACCAATTAAACGAATTACGTTCCGAGATTGAAGTATTAAAAGTTGCTGATAAACAAACCGAATTCGATCAATTGCATAATGAACAATTAAAATTAGGTGAAAATAAATATTCAACATTGAAAAAGAGTAAATCAGGTTCGACAAAGTCTCGTGTCGCATTCTTTGAGGAATTATAGCGATTCGTTTTCAATTTTAACAATTCTAATTATATTGTATTGATATTCGTACTATTTTTAAGGAGAAAATACAATATTTGTCTATTTTGTATACAAAAACCGTTGATTTTCTTAACAAATTCGATAGTGGACGAATAAAAGTGATAATATCCGTTGAATTGATTATCGAGATTTTGTTAAATTGTGGCTAAGATCCCGACATTTCGAATTCTGGGTCTCTTTCTATCGTATGGAACCGACTATACTCTATCTCTTTTTAGTCGCCGTTATTTCGAATATGTACATTAAAACAATATCCGTAGAATTGATCAAATTGTGGCAAAGATTGCGTTCTCTTTCTAGAACATTATAATCCCAATAAACTATCTCTTTTTATTATGAATTCGACAATTGGTTGAAATAAAGCGGTACTTCCACTATTGTTCATGTTTATTTTGTGTCAATTACTCAATACAGTGACAATGTTCTTCAATCCAACTATAATAATGTGCCGTTTTTGTAAATCCCTGCGGTATACCCTTATCACAACCGGCTGTATTTGTAAAACTGGCTATACCAATGTGTAAGGGTGGTTTACTTGGTAGTATCAATGGACCACCACTATCGCCCTTAAATCAACCAAAAATCCCCAATTAAATCGATTTTAATTAAGTAATTAATTAAATGAATTAAATTACATTACAGATACTTCGTCTGGCATCGCCTTGGGCACAAAGCATACCATCATTCAGTATCATTCGATTATAAAATTTCGAACATTGTTGGGGTGTTATCACTTTTAACGGTACAAATAATAACTGTTTACTTATATTATGAGAGTCTGAAATTCAATTAATTAATTCTAATTAAAGGAAAATTGTTGAATTTGCGATATTTACGAGCTTTCGTACGTCCCCAGCCGCTGATAAGCACCGTTTTGTCGGCTTCAACAGCCCGATGGTTCAAACGAATCGGCTTGATAAACCCTGTTAACGAATCGGAAATTTTACATAATATACCATGTGTCCCAACTAATTGTGGTCGGTTGAGATTTGAGTAAAATTTGGACCTCGTAGCTCATCGGCAAATCGGTGGAAAATCGCTGTAATTTGCCAATGTCGCGATTTTCACCAATCGAATGTGCACGTAATGGGAACACTTGGTATATTAATTCGTATACTTACGACTGTGACTAACCGGTTGTTCTAAATGAACCAACGCTATATCGTTCTCTAATGTTATCGTATTGTAATTTTCATGGACGATCATTGCATCAGATTTAACTACAATCGAATTGTTTGTGCGATTCTTCAAAGTCGGCGAACCCAATAATACATCAGCCGAACTGCAAATCAAACACTGCTATTAAAACACTTAAAAACAATACGGTTAGAGCAACCCACTTACACTGGATAGAAGCAATTTTCAAGCTTTTGATTATTGCCGGTAGTATGAAAGACGCAATTGACAATTTCGCCGAATTTCAAACTAAATTTGGAAGAATCTTTGGAAATTGATAAGCAATTTGATAAGAAATTTTACCCTTCTACACAATGGCCGGCTGTTAGTACCCATTGGTCGCTAATAAGGGCACCACCGCAGAACATTACCGAATTGCCTTTTCGGATGAAAAGTGCCGCTTGCCATGGAAATTGGCCCAAATTGGCTGATAAGCCATTGATAATAAATAGATCTGTATTGTTGGTTTTTTGTTTTGTTTGTTGGAAATTGAAAAAAATTATCAAAATTATCATTAAAACTTGTTTCATTATTGAAATTATTTAAAATACTGAAAGTACAACAATTTTGAATATAATTTAATTGGAAATTTTATGAAATTTAAAAGAACAAATCGATTTTTTATGGTAAAAACAAATGAACAATAAACAATAAAATTAAACAGTTAATAATAGATAATTAATTCACATTAAGAGACAATTACAAATAACTAATTGTGAGATAATTGATTACATTTTATTTAAAATTTAATAAGTTTTTCATTAATTTAAAAATGACGAGACGCTACTGATTTTTATTTCAATTATATACAGTAGGAGTAACCGATATAAACACACCCTATGCACACAAATTCATCGCTTTTACTGTATATTAATTCAATAATTGATAAACTTCAAATCAAGGAGGTTATGTAAATTTCGATTTGACATTTGACTCTAGAAATACAAACAATTGGCTATGGCTTAGTTATAAAGTGTCGTAGATTAGTTGATATTTTCGATGTTTTAATGAATTTTCAAGTATAAAACAATCTATGACACTGCTATAATTACATTATGTATTCAAATAGATCGCCTTTACTGTATAATTACTCAATAATTAAAAAAACTTCAAATCAAGGCGGCTATGTAAATTTCGATTTGACATTTGAATTTATTAATACAAACAGTTGGCTATGGCTTAGTTATAAAGTGTCGTGGATTAGTTCATATTTATTTGTTTTAATGACATTTCAAGCATATAAACGAATCTAAGACACTGCTACAATCACTTTATGTATTCAAATAGATCACCTCAACTGTATATTCATTCAATATTTGAACCGAATATACCTTTATGCCCAATTGAACGCTTACATAATAGAAATTAAATTTTAAATCGGAGTAGTTTATGGAGATTTTGTTCTCAATGTACCTGTACCGTCTATAGTGAAGAAGTCGTAACTTATTTCATACTTTATTTCCAATTTAAAAATAATCGAACGAATCAATTACGACAGTCTGACTAAACTTATAGCCAACTTGATTATTATTTATGAATTATATAAGAGAGCTAATTTAGGAATTATCTTTTGTTTTTCGCGCTTCATTTATTATTACCCAGATCCGGACGAGAATTTATCGTAGTTGGCTATACTTCTAGTGAGGAAGTCCGAATTTAATTCAACATTTCCAACTGAAAAATTAAGTTACGACACAAATCAAAAACATAGCCAACTTGTTAGATTATCCATAAAACTCATAGCCAACTTGATTGTTTTTTTTGTTATTGTCAAAAACCTAGTTGGCTATGGCTAGTGAAGAAGTAATGACGTCCTATTTTAGACGAATCAAGTTACGACATCACTTAACAAAGTTGATTGATTATAGATAAAATTCATAGCCAACTTGATTATTAATTATTTATTAATAATAAACGAACATAAAGCAATACTCTTTTTTTTCATGTTTCTTTTGTTATTGTCCAGGGGCGGACAATGATTTATCCATGAATTTTTTTTTAGCAAAACACAACCACCATTTGCTTGGTTTACCATCATCGGTATTGAAAACTTTCTCAACAACACGTAAACCAATCTCTTGACGTAATTGTGTTAGATAAGAACGTAAAAATTCAATATCCTGTTGGGTTTTTGGTTTACTATAAACGGAATTTAATGGAAATTGTGGATCACCCGGTATATCAAATCGTGATATTGCCAATGTGTACATTTCATTTTGGGCTGTACTACGATTCGAACAACGTTGCAATTTTTTCAAACATTCCGTTATATACAAAGTTATATAAATTAATAAACGATCAGCTTCCGACTGGAAAAAAAACAAACAATAATTAATCAATCAATCAATAATAAAAGACACCCAATAGTATTTCAGTTGATAGGAGGCGATAACTTTCGTAACGTAATTCGCAACTTACTTCAACGCCACAATATTCAAACATTTAGTCAATAAAACAATAAAAACCACAGCCAACTACCTGTTGAAATACTATTGTACGCCTACTTGATCTTTTAGTTTTACTTTAATTTCGTATGTCCGGAAGAAAACATTTGCTTTGAAATAATACAAAGCCTCATCGATTATATCCTGCTCGCCGCCTGTTTGATTTGGTATAAAAGTCGGGGCAGGTCCCCGGAATTGGGTTTTAAACGGTAAAATTGCCATATTTCCGATACATTGTTGATAATCCAAAAATGCCGAATGATAAGCCTTATCGAAACAAATAAACAAATGAAATTTGATTTTGTTAGTTAATATTCAATAGAACTTACCGGCATTGTTTTTTATTTGTGGTTTAAAATGGAAATTATTCTTCGAAATGGGGCCCCACCTAACCTGACCAATGTCAATGAATAATCAGCAAAGTTGGCAATATTGATTCGAAATAAATTACCAGAAAAATAATAAATTCTTCATTAATTACCAGATTTGTGATAATAGTTCGATCTTTAATTGATATTTTTGTTGAATAAACTCTAAATTTTGATATTTTCGAATTTTAATTAATTAATAATTTGAATATGTCAACTGAGTTGGTAATTTTTTGTTGCCAATTGTAGAGCGTAAAAATTACTAAATGTAAACGTCAATTCCAACGATAATAAACATACTGCAGGCAAATTATCAAATATTCATCGAAGATAAGCCATTTCAGCCAACAATAATCGTCCGGTTAGTTTTCTGTCTACTGTGTCTAAAAATCCATAATTAACCACCCTGAAACAGATCCGGTACTTACTGAAATTTACCTAAAATAAAACAAAGTTGACTGAAAAAGAAATATTGAGGTTAGATTTAATATTTACAAGACGTTACCTAAAATAAAATGAAGATTATTATCAGAAATATTCTGAAAAACAAAGAACTAGACATTAAAACATTCAATTAAAGATCCTGAATTAGAAAAATTATAATCAGATCCAATACTTACAGAAATTTACCTAAAATAAAATAAAGTTTAAATGATTAAAGTTAATGATCCTGAAACATAAAATACTAAATTTTATCATTATAAATATCCTGAAACACAATAAAAATATACATATTAAACATTCTGAAAAAGAAATATCAAGGTTAGCTTTAATATTTACAAGAAATTACCTAAAACGAAATAAAGATTGAGGGATTAAAGTTAATGATACTGAAACATAAGAGATTAAATTTTATCATTACAAATGTCCTGAAAAATAATAAAATTATATACATGTGAATAACATCCTGAAAAAGAAATACTGAGGTTAAATTTAATACT